>PVIR01002405.1:0-103399 GCA_004026965.1 Petromus typicus
TTTTTTTTTTTTTTTTTTTTTTTTTTTTTTTTTTTAGGTTTTTTGAGACAGGGTCTCGCCTTGTGGTTCAGGCTGGCCCTCAGCTCAGCCTCAAACTCACATCACAATCCTCCTGCCTCTGCCTCCCGAGTGCTGGGATTACAGGCGTGAGCCACCACGCCCGGCACTGTGGTATGTGGTACTGGTTGCTGCTGGGTGTAGTTCTCCACACCCAGTATTGTTATGTGGTTACCGGGGAATCGAACCCGGGTCCTTGCGCTTGTGAGACAGGCGCCGGAACCACTGAGCTAACTCCCCGGCCCTGCCTCTACTCTTAACAGTGAAGACAAACTGTCTTAGAGAGATGGTGCGACTGCAGTACTCAGAAGACAGGAGGGCCACAGAGCAACATACATTTTGTTACCAATCACCCCCAGCTATTTTTGAAACTCTAAACAAATGCATGGAATGAGACTCTTGGTATATTCTGTATGTCCCATAGAAGCAAAATCCTATTGAGCACATTTTTCTTTACTAAATCAACCACTCAGCCTTATGATCTATATATATGGAACCTAGAACTGCAAATCGTTGGTATAAAAATGAAGCAGAAGCATTCATTTAGAGGCAGAACAGGATGGTGGCTATGCTCTTGGCCTCCATTACAGACCTCCTGGGGTCAAACACCCTTAATGGGTGACCTTGGGCCAAATTCCATTATCTCATTGTGGAATCAGTTCTTACCTTCTAAAATGTTTGTGAAGTTTGAAGTCCGAAGATAATTACCACATTTTCCCTTGAAGTGTAATGAGGAACAAATATGAATAATATCATTGGAGCAAGAAGAAATACTATGTGCTCTTAAAACTACCATTTCCCAAACTCTATTCCATGGAATAAGCACAATGTGAAGAAAGAGCAAAAGGTTATCTGATCAAAGAGGGATGTCATGGGCATAAGCAAAGCTGACCTGGTTTCTACTTCTCTATGACTTCCACAAGTTAAAGAGTTTGTGAAAATCTCATAATTGACTAACATGTTGTAAATTCAACTGGAAATGATGAGCTAAATACACCTGCAAGTGATAAGTATAGCGCGTTCAAGAAGCATCTAAGGATGGACTTTGTCAAGAGCGTTAGTGTGAGGTCAAAGAGAAGCAGGAAGGCAGGTGTTTTGGCACACACCTGTAACCTCAGGCCCTGAAAAACTAAGGCAGGAGGAACACACAGTTGAACACCTCCTGGGCAACTTGTCAGGATCAGCCTCAAAATAAATAAACAAAAAGGGCTGAGGTGCAGCTCAGTAAGAAGGCCATGGTTTCAATAACGAGAGAGACAGAAAGAAAGGAAGGAAGGAAGGAAGGAAGGAAGGAAGGAAGGAAGGAAGGAAGAAAGAAAGAAAGAGAGAGAGAGAGAAAGAAAGAAAGAAAGAAAGAAAGAAAGAAAGAAAGAAAGAAAGAAAGAAAGAAAGAAAGAAAAAAGGAGAGAAAGAGAGAGACAGAGAGAGAGAGACAGAAGCAGAACATATCCAGGACAACAATGAAGCTGAGTCTATATTTAAGGACATTGTGGCAAGGTGCAGAGTTCAAGTTAGATGAAGATTAACTCAGGAAGGAAGCTTCGATAAAAAGAAAATCTCTCCAAAGGTTAAGAACGCCATATGAGGAATATAAATGGTAAATACTTGAACTATGTTCTGATCACTCAAGACAAATATGATTTTAACGACAATAATAGCCAATGCTGATTTAAATGAGAAAACAACTGTGGATTTCCCAATATGGCTGGAAAACCAAGCTCCACCCCCAAGAAAAAAATCTTCACAATTACTCCTGAAACCCAGGAGACCTCCCACAAAACCCTGAATGGAGATCCTAGAGACCGAGATCAATGTTAATTCTCCTCCTCCATCTCAGAACTCAAACATCAGCCACAGTGGCTGGTGGAAATCCAAGGACAGATTCCAGGTTCTGCGACCACAAAGGAAAGGATTCCCTCACAGACAGACCTCAACTTCACATCTCTGGAAACCTGGTTCTTTCCAAAAGAGACAAACCCCACTTGGCTTAACCTGAAACTCTGGGTGATTTCCAATCATTCTGAAACCCACTTGACATTCTCTAAGAATGAAATCCTCCAGCCTCAAACTGTCCTTCTAAAAGCAAGTGTACTGTTTAAAACAGAGCACAGTGGAAGAGCCTGAAAGTGTGTGTGACAAGAATCAATTCATTTTACTAAGAATATGGAAATGATTATTTTAAAGAAAGGGGTGACTTGTTGGTTGGCTTTAAAGTTACAGTTTCACAAAACTGAATTGGAAACAAAATCTGTTGACCGTGGTGTTTCAATCATTCCTAACGAATGGTTTCCATTCCCCCCAAATTAGAGGGGAAAGTAAAAATTTATGGAAGAAAGCAGATCTGCCATCCAGGAACCCTGGCGTGTCCTCTGTGGGCCCAGAGCCCACCCAGATCAGAGGGGAAAGTACTCCTGAAATGAGCTTATTCTGAAGCAAGCCCCTCACCCTCCAAGAAGCCAAGACGACTGTAAAATACCGAAGTTTTAAATAATGAGGACAAATCCTGATGAACAGAAAAGGTTACACCCCGCACCCCCAGTGTTTCCCCAGATGAAGCCAAGAACACTGTAAGGAGGCCTTTTCTCCACAAAGAAACGTGTCTTCCTACCGAAGGAGCGGTGCAGCCGATTAAGACATTTCCCCAGCATCTGCTAACCTACTTACAGGCATCATTGCTCCCTTGGGCCTTGGGACCCTTCCGCCTTCCTGAACGGAGTAGCTGAATAGGTAAATGGGTTAGATCAGGCCAGGAAATCAATGTGTATACTGTGTTCTCAGCCACAGATGAGCATGTCGAAGCCATTTTATTATAGCTCTAGGAGCTGTATTGATCCAGCTGTAACTACTCGGAGGTGGCCAGCAATCCAATGAGGACGCATCCTTCTGTCCATCCAGCTGCCTCCTCTTTCCCCCAGTAGTGCTCAGAGAGTAGGCGTGTGCAGATTGGATTAATTTAATGTTTGCTTAATCAAAACTGACTACCCTGGAACTTAAATGCTATTAATTACTAAGAGAATCCAGAACTAATCCTCTAACACTGTGAGGCCGGGGAAGAACAGCAGCCGTGCAGAGAAGGGGTGCTCCAAGGGAGATTCTGCTCGTCTTTCCTCCCAGATGTTCATCTTGCTTCCTTCCCCATTCACTTCCATCACCACCCATTTCCACTCTTTGCAACAGATACACTCCATGCATTTCAATATGCAAGGTGGAGAAACAGAGGACTTGGCCTTGATGTCCTGGCAACATACACTACTCCCTTCTCTGGTCTGCTCTGTCTGAGTAGCACCCTGCTTTCCTTCTAGTCAGTGATATAGATGGCTCATAGATAGCTCTTTTCTGGAGTACTTAGTGTGCCTCAAGGACAGGACTCCTCCTTATCAATCTACATCCCACCCTCAGCATCCAGCTCTCTGCCTGGCACACTGAAGACAGCAGGAGATGAGACACATTCTGAACCGAGTTTCCTTAGATCATGGTCCCTGCCACAGGCTTTATGTTTACAAAGTTCTCTGCTACATTAGACCTCACCCCACCCCCAACAGTCACCTCCTTCAAATTTACTACCTTGCCTATCCCTGGAAAGACAGTAGACTATTCCCAGAACCAAGATCCAATGCTTATCTTGCTTATGGATTAAATGCTACCCTGGGAAGAGCACAAGAAGGTATTTCTGCTTCCAAATCTATTGTGCTATTCAGCAAAGTGTTACCCAGAGCGACAAAAATGCCACATGGTTTAACCAGATGGTTACTATGACCCACAAGGGATAAATACTAAAGCCTAAAATGTGTGCTTCGTCCCAGAAATGCCAGAGGCCATTGTTGAACTTCTAATTCTCTGAAGTTTGCTCATATGCCATCTCCCTGGAATACTCCACCATTAGCAGTGAAGGGCCTCCAATTCCTAACTATTCCTAGCTATGTGTGGTGCACAGAAAGCTCTGCTCTCCAAGGAATTCTGCTGCTGGGACTCCTCAAAGCAGAAGCCCTCTGCAGAGAGTTGCTTCTCACCACTAGCTACTACTGGGGAACCAGCAGCTATTACTACAAGGATCACAGACTCAAATGCCTACCACGACACAGCTGGCAAATAACTGACCAAGCTGAGTAGTACTTGTGTCCAGACAGAGTACAAGGACCATAGAAAATTAGGGAGAACATCTCCTTTGGAAGAAGCTGCTTGTACTCAGTTTTTCCTGTTTCCCCACACAGGACAGCCTCAGTATGAACCAATCTTACTTCTGGAGGACTTCTCTCCAGCAAGAAATGCTGGCAACCAATCAATCTCCAGAACATACACGTGTCTTTCCAATAGGCATAGGACTGTACCAGTGTTAATTTTTTGGCTCTACTAATGTGCGAGGATCACATAAGATGTTACTACCATTGGGCGAAGCTGAGGAAAAAAATACACAGAGACTCTGGGTGCTATGTTTATAGAATAATTCAAAACAAAAAGTTAAGTACATGTACATGCACATAACATACACAGAGTGAAGGGCAAAACCCAACAGGTCGTGAGTTTCCGTTTGTTGACATCCTTTGCTACATACATCCAAACGAGGTCACAGTCATGGTGCCCCAGAGGCCAAGCCGGACAAGTACCTCAAGATCTGGCACAAAACCTTCCACACACAGCCAAGCTCACCTGTTGACCCATGTCTACAGCCTGTCCTCAGGAGGTGACGCCTGCTGCAGATTTAGTTCACTGAACGCCCACCTTTTCCAGATTTCTGAAATCCAATCAGCACCGCTCCACACTACACTTACTAATTCATATGCATTTTGCACCAATAATTCCTGCTTGATGAATAGAGCGCCCGGCTTGCAATTCAGCCATGGTGTGGTAAATTACACTGGCCAGATTAACTGTACAAAGAACATGTCTCAAAACAATGATTTCACTTCAAGCTAAGGAGGAACAAGTGCCCTTTCTTTCATTTCTAAATTACATTTTCAATCATAAATATTGAGAATTACGTTTCCGATCACCACTGTCGCCTCATGAATAGTGGCACAGAAGCCCCACCGACACATAGGTTTTTACAAAAGGAAAACAAGGGCCATTAGAACACACAAACCACTTTGAGTTTTAAAGGACTTGTTTCCACGGCCCACAGATTGTAAAAAGATGGTACCCCTTGGAGTTTGTAGAGCCAGGGAGTGACCACTGTGCTTGTATGTGGGTTGTTAAACATAGGAAATTATTGCTTTGGATGTATTACATCACCTTTTATGTGTGAGCCGTTCCTAGTGTTTACAGGTAGACATTACACATGGCCATTACCCTGGAAAGGTCTTCCAGAGGGACGCTTCCTGAAATATCTGAGCTTCTGACTATACAACAAACAATTATTTTTAATATGTAGGTAGACAAGCAAGCTCATCTTCCTCTCTGTACAAAAGTACAGAGTATAAAAATAGACCATTCAAAGGAAGAAACATTGAGACATTCTTATTACATGGCTGAGGCATTGCAGCAAAGAGTCAGGGTGGGCCTGTGATCACCACCAGGAGAAGGAAAGAATGTAAGAGGCCATAGGAATGCAGGACTAGAAGCAGTTTGTCTAAAGGGCTCAGATGGTAAAATAGGCTCAGTTGTAGATATTTCAAGTTAAG
This sequence comes from Petromus typicus, assembly GCA_004026965.1. Classification (NCBI taxonomy): domain Eukaryota; kingdom Metazoa; phylum Chordata; class Mammalia; order Rodentia; family Petromuridae; genus Petromus; species Petromus typicus. The sequence continues at coordinate 5,676 of PVIR01002405.1, forward strand.
ATGAAAAGAGTGAGATTTCCGGGGGGCATGGTGGAACGTGTCAGTAATCTCAGCCCCAGGATGTGGGAGCCAGCTAGGTTGAAGAACTCATGGAATCAATGGAAAGCAAAGTGTCTTCTATCTTTTCCAGGAGAATGGAATACACTGTGGTCCTACTCGGGATGAAGGGACCTATGCCTGCAGAGCCTGTAGAGAAAGAGAAGCAAGAAATAGGAAGCTGGGCGTGGTGTTGCATGCCTATAATCCCAGAACACTTGGAAACTAAGAAGATTCCAAATTCACATCCAAGCCAAGCAATTTAACAACTTAACATGACCCTGTGTCAGAATAAAATAGGCTGGGGGTGTAGCTTGGTGCTAGGTTCCATCCACACCTTGGCCAAAAAATAAATAAAAATAAAGAGAGTTTGCCTATGAGGAAGACACAAAGAAGTTTCCTCAATCAGTAAGCTGTATCCTTCAAAAAATGTACTCTGAGACTCCAGATGTGACTCACACTAAGTCTTACTCTTCTTTGGATCTACAGACCAGATGAGCATGTGGATGAGCCAGACATCCATCCACTAGTTACACAAATCTTGTCACCTCACTCACATTTACCATGGATGTACTGACCTCCCCATCAGGCTAAATCAAAAAGAAACTAATCCATTTCAAAGTCACAAAGATTAAGCCCTTAGTATAATCTTGCAACCCTTGACCACAGAGTTCCCTGCCTCTGAACATAGAATATTGCCATTTCAAAGGCTAAGTAATTTTTAAATATAAATAGTTTTGCACTCTTTAGTATGGAACTATTTGCATGCTTCCGTGCATGTTCTCCCATATCACCGTGGCACTCATACCCCAAGGCATGCATCGGGGTATTCTGCAAATGTGCACCAGAGAGATAGTGCCCTGGGGCAGCTCTCTACCTAGGGTAGATGAGAGTTGCCAGATTGATACCCAGGCATCTCCTCCCTTGATTGGAATGACTCAGCTGGACTTTACTTTCATCCAGAGTTCCCAACTGTGCAGAGCAAAAACTGTATCTGCTTCTTTCCCTTCCCTCACCAAGCCAGTTAAGACAAGGGCCCCAAGACTGACTGTGTTAGTCAAGGCTCTCCAAACAAGAAACAGAACCTGGAGGGAGGGAGACAGACAGACAGACAGACAGAGACATTGTAAGGCATTAGTTCATTTGATTATAGAGGCTGTCAAGTCCAAAATCTGCAGTGCCGGCGCAGAAGTCTGGAGACCCGGGAAAAGCCAGTGTTATTGTTGAAGACTAAACAGTATCTGCTAGCAGAATTCCCTCATGCTCAAGGGAGGTCTGTCTCTTGTTCCACTCAGAACTTCACCTGATGTGTTGAGGCTCACTCACATTACAGAGGACAACCTGCTTCATTCAAAAGCCACCCGCTCAAACGTCAGCAACATACTAGAAGAAACATCCGGAATGATTTGAACCAAATACTTGGACATTATGGCCCAGGCAAGTTGACAAATGAAATTAACCATCACACCTCCCTCCTTCATTCCCTACCAGTGTGTCCTGGGATCACTTCTCAAGGAAACAATTTGCATTTCATTCATCCCCTGGAGGAATCAGACTTAAAGACATTGCATTTGAGTACAGTATGATTTAGGAAGTAAATGCAAACACATAAGTCACCAGCCTTCTTTTTAAAACCCAACAGCCCATGAAAGAGCTTGGCCCACAGTCTGGGAACTGCCATGTCCCAGGTCATAGAGTTTAATGTCTGGAAAGACCCACATGATCACCAAGCAGTGTAAACACAGATGTTGTCAGAGCCATTGGTCATGATTTTACAAAGACCATGGCATTCTTAGGAGTGACACAGGTATTAGGACCACACCATCAAAAAAAAAAAGTCCCTCTCCACTTGTTTGTGTGCAAAAATCTGCTGGGGCAAGACTCAGCTGAAGCCCAAACCCTGCGCCCAAAGTAGCAATGATTCTGTTTAAAAACAATACCTTTATCCAAGGGTTTGGAAAATGTTCACAAGAGAAAATATATTTCTGACATCCCTAAAAATACACGATCCTATTCTCTGTAGCAAGACAGAACCAAGTGACTCATGAAAGTCATAAAGATGGCAAATCACAGCGTGGCTGTCTTGGGATGAAAATTGCCAGAAGACGGCTGTTCAGTGGTCCCGAGCACCCAGGCCAGCATCCGCCCATCATGAGACCCAAATCATCTGACACTGAAGATCATCGCTTCCGCTTTGTGTTTCATTAGCCAATATCAGGTTAGTAAAACGTCTAAAAGTGGGCTGCCTTCCCCGAAGATTTATTACACCTCCTCTGTGGGGCCGAGCTGGGAATGGCAGCCGACACTCTCATTTCTCCAGAGCTCTCTCTGTCATCTCCCTCTGTGGTCCCTGAAGTCTGCCAATTAAAGACCTCCTCCGTGACATTCCACTGCTGAAGTTATGCACACATAAATCATGGTAATAAGAGAAGATTGTTATGTTAACCTTCGCTGTGCAACTCTTTTTCTTTTGTGAAAAATATGAAAAGCATTCACTTGTCTGGCACCAAGGAAGCGATTTCCCAGCAGATGCCTGGGAGGCCCATGGGACAGACGTTACCCCTTCCTGGTGGTTAAGAAGGGCGGTGCCTCTCACACCAGCAGGCATTACTCAACTCCCAGCGCAGAGCACCGAGGCCATAAAGCAGGCGGCATTACGTCAGAGACAGGATGCTCTGAAATAAATGGGGAGCTGGTTCGATCTAGAGGAACATTTTTCCATGTTTAACCAAGCAAGACTAGAGACATTACTGAGCACACAGTCTCAAAGGTCAGTTCGTAAGGAGACCAGTTCTGGGGAGGGGAGACTCAGGCTTTGTGCAGTGACATGCACAAGCGGCCCCGAGGTGGCTGGAGTTACACTGTCAGGACAGGGGCTGGTGTGCAGTGACTGTGAACTCCACTTTGACGTGAGAGATTACAGCCTTGGGCTAACACCCCAGGGATCAGGTCCTGTAGCAGCCTTGGCCAGACCCGAGGCTTAAGGTGGCCATCACTTCGCCTCAGTGAAAATCTTCATGGGCTAGACTCCAACTCTCACAGAGATTTAGCTTTAACCAAAGGAAGCCAGAAAGAGAATTCTTTATCAACAACAAAATAAATATTAATGATGCATTAATTACTTATATCTATGTGTTAACTTTTGAAGACAATATTAATTGGAAGATTCCAAAAAGAAAGCCTTGACATGGACTGAGCTGTTTCTTTCTATATCTGGTCAGCTACTGTTAAATAACCCCTGGCTGGGGTGTCCCCAGTTGATGGCTGTAGGTGACATGCTTGCCAGAAGCGGCCCCTCCTCCAAGGACCACTCCCTTCAGCTGTTCGTATGGGGGCACCAGCTTTGATCAAAAAACTCCTAAATGCCTGCAACTCATAAATGCACTTCTGTGGGGCACGCCCACAGTTAAAAAGCAATAATAATAAAAAAACTTTTTTTTTCTCTCCAATTACATTGATCTAAAGGAATTAACTATTTCAAGAAATAAAATAAAAATGTCTGAGATGGAAAGGTTGATGGTAGGGGACAGAACACAATTTCCCTTATCGCTGATTTCACAGTCAGAATGAAATCTCAGTCCATTTCACTCCAGAGCCATCTGCTTGCCCTGAGAATATCAGTATGTCTTGTAAGAGGGTCACGAAATAACAAATTGCACTTGATTCTACTGAACTCTCTGCACGTGTCATTTCTTTTAAGTGTCATGTTCTCATTTCCTGCTTTTACCTCCTTCAAAACACAAAGGAGTACAGCCAGGAATGGTGACATTACAGGCCTATAATCTCAGTACTATGGGAAGCTGAGGCAGGAGGAGCACAGGTTTGAGCCCATCCTGGGCAACTTAACAAATCCTTGTCTCAAAGGAAGGAAAAAATGAAAAAGGGCTGGGGATATAACTGAGTGTGAAAACCGTAGGTCCAGTCCCTAGTACAGGAGATACAGATTCAGGTAGGCCTAGGGGGAGGCACAGAGGTAGACAGAAACAGAGACAGAGACAGAGAAAGACAGAGAGATGAAAGCACAATACTTCTCTCTTGAACCTCAGATGACTGACCACCCTGATTTGCTTGTGTATTCGGGTGTTTCCCTGGAGGTGAACTTTCTATGCTGAAACTACTTGGTAGCCCATCACCTCCTCTAAGTAAACACACTTAAATCTTCACGGACACTTACCAAAACATGATCCGTGAAGCACGTTGCACAGTTTGACGGCTATAGAAGCAACGGTGTGTTCACCAGACAAGAGGAAAAAGAAACCTCTGCTCAGAGGGATCTCTGAGAAGACCGCAGGCTTTCTGGCATTCTAGCACACTCCCAAGCAGGAACTGTCAAGGGCTCCAGCAGAGAGAGAGAAAAACATGGGACCACACAGCAGACCCTTCTCGACAGAGGCCTTGCAAATTGTTCCAGTCTTACAATTTAACACAGTTTTCTCCAGTGATGTGCAGCCTCCATCAGAAGCCATCCTCCACCTGAGCATCCAACACAGAATGTCACCCATGGCAGAGGTGGCCAGAGCACTGTCTCATTGTAGTGTTTTTTAATGTTCGAGTAAAATATGTAGGAACAATTCAGAATATGGAACCAAAATATCTCAGTATACTCTTTAGGGGTTAAAAATAAATAAATAAATTCCAATTCAAGGTTCTGTCATCTCAGCAAAGATTGTGATCATGTAAGTGCAAAAGTGCAATGAGTATCTGCACCCAGATAAAGTGGGCCTTGGGCTGGGTCTGCACTTGTCACTCATGTGCCCAGGCTTTCACACGAAGCCTCCAGAGATATTGTGCTGTGAATAGTACCTCGAGCCTAAGTTAGACTTTCCTTCTCCCAGAAGGTAGGGCTGCAGCACAGAGAAAAACAATAACCATGAGAAGAAGGAAAAAGACACATTAATCCCAAGTGCTCGCAACCCACTAGGCTTCTGCTAAGCACTTCTCGCATTGTTGTGTGCTCAGGGAAGATGCCCTTCAGCAAGTGCCATTTTCTACTCTGCAGCCTAGTTCCTCACCTCCCCTCACCCTCACCCTCACCCTCACCCTCACCCTCACCACAGCACACTGGTATTGTCATTGCGGCCATTGGACACGAGGGTACACTGAGGTTCTACGAACAGCCCAGCTTGCCCCAGGCCTAACTCTAGAGCCGCATACTCCACTTCTCCCCTTGAAGGACCAAGTGCCCCAGCTTTTTCTGTCTCTCCTCAAGTTGCATCCTGCCAACAAGAAGATGAGTGAATGGGATGAAAAAAGAGACAGCAGGGCCTGACTCATGCCTGCACCTGCTGGGGCAGGAACCTGGGGTGCACTGAACATGAGTACATGTGGACACGGACATTCTTGGCAGAAGCAGGCAAGTCTCCTCAAGGAACCATTTGTCCCACAAAAGCACCCACATCACGGGCCCCGATGAAGTGTGAGACAGATCCTCTATGACCTGTTTCCTCTCCCATTACGGGGCACCCTGACTGAGTCCTGGTGCTGGCAGACCACCACCCAGCATGGTGACTGATGTGTGCCACCTTACAGCAACAGCCCACAGAGTAAACCCATGCCCTGTCTTCCCTTTGCACTTGTCTAAGTTTATTTAATGTTTGAGCCTTGTCTGTTCAACCTCAAAAACATCTCACCCATGTATATACTGTGCCTCAAAGAGCTTCCTTGGACACTATTTATTAGTCACTTTGATCTCATTCATCATACACAAAAATCTCCAACAAGTACCAAGAGTCCTCCTACAGAAGACATTCAAAGTCTGCCTAAGCCTGTTTCCCACAGCTCGGGCTGCTGGTGCCACGGGTTCAAAAATGTAATTAAAAGAAGACTGTCCATTTCACTGTTGTCAAAATGCCGTGTCACCACCCCTCTGAAGGAAAGACACACTTTTGTCAATTTCCCACTCCATGCCAAAGTTTTGGAGAGACCCTTCACTTTATAAATCAACTCACAGCTTAGAACATCCTGGCAGCCCCTTCAAGGAACCGATGGGAATGACAGGGAAAGAGAGGATAACCATCATAGCTTGACTGGATACAGGTGTTTGCGTTTACAGACGAACCGCAAACGCCTGGATCTTTGACAGGCGTTGATGCTATCAGTGAATCGCAGCTATTATTGGCTCTGGTCGCCAAGGGCTGGGGGGCCCTTCCCTTAGCAACATCTCTGAGGCTGATAACATTTGGCTGAACTTTTCAGATCATAACCTCCCTTCTGACTTTCTGCAGTCAAACCCGCCTAAACTGATCAGAAGAAGAGACACGCAGTGGGAAGACAAGTAAAATATTATTGACTGCAGTGTTTCATGTCTATTAGGAAGAAAGAGCAAAAAAGGGAGGGAGAACCTCACAGCTTGACAGGCTTCAAGATAATCAGGGGAGGAATCGGGGCTGCCGGTAACCCTCGGCAAGGCTGGAAAGCACTGGCTTACAAGAGGTCATTGTTCTGTGTGGGGAACAAACAGGGTGCCCTGCAAACAAGGGCACAATTGCACTCCTCCACGGGAGCCTACTGCTCCCTCTCCCCCTCCTCCTCCCCCTCCTCCTGGTCGGCAGCCCCAGCCCCTGCAGCAAAGCAGGAGATGGGAAACAAAAACCGAGAGCACTGTGGCTCCAGGAAGAGGAGTTTCCTGCCCCTCGCACCCTGAATGGATGCAACAGCCTGGGCTGGCCTCTCTGTACACCCATGACACCTCTCTGCAGGCCAGAGGGGTGACCTGTGGCAACAGGCCCTGCTGCTCTTGAAGAATCCTTCTTTAGCAACCGGTATTTTCAATTTGCAATTCATTTCCTGGCACCAGTGCATATTTGGGGAGCATGGTGGTTAGAACAGCCTCCATTTGCAACAAATAACCCTTTAATCCATTGTCAAGACTTTCTGGGACTTCAAAAATGGCACACTGGAAAGAGTACATGCTTCTCACTGCCCCAAAATCATTAGGGAAGACGATAATTCCCACCTGATTACCAAGTTGCAAGATCAAGTTAGGCATCTGAGGCTAAGGCCAAGCCAGGGCTGCCAGCTCCATAATAATTTTTATTCACCCCTTGGATTCACTGGTAAAAGCACTAACAGACACTGCTTAAGGAGGCCTCAGGAAATTCCACATAACATTCCCTGTCTTCATATGGGTATAATTCACTACAGAACTAACACTCTTTGGAGACAGAGTCTGTTTTCTTCGGATATGTTTATACTTTGTATATCTGCAGTCTCGTCTGCAGCAAGTGGTTTTCTGAATTTCCATTCATTTGTCCTTCAGTTAAGGGAACACTCACAACTCTGGAGTTGTGTTGCTTTGTAAAACAGACCTTCTTACCCTGCTGAAAGAAGGGGCTAGATTATCTCTGCACAAAACACTAAAAGAGGGAATCACAGAATCAGAAGACAGCAATACCAGGAAGAAGCTGTCCTTTTAATTATTTATACCACTACTGGAGAACCTGAGGCATGGAGCAAGGAAGAAAGAACACTTGAGTTGCCACAACCAGAGATCTTGAGCCAACTAAGCTCCTATTTCTATAATACACACAGTCAGAGGGTCCTGGTCTTCCTCTTCCCTGGCCCCAAGCCCCTGACCCAGCTTACACCTATTCCTTACTTCCCTGCACTTCTTCATCCCTAATTCTTCCCACCTATTGCTATTCTAGTTCTTGCCAAAAGGCCTTCAAGAACCCTGGTCCCAAGATGTGATGCTGCTGCTGCTGCTGCTGCTGCTGATGATGATGATGATGATGATGAACAGGAGGAGGAGGATAACACCAGCAACTGTTTGTAAAGCTTTGCCCCTAAAGCTTCTCATGGGTCCAATTCCAGTACACCATGCTCCGCACTGTCAAGGGCACAGCCCCAGAGCCCAGATTGGTGAAATATCTTGCTCAGCCTCAGACAACAGAGCCAGGATATGAACCTGATTGAACTTCAGCCACTGTTGCCCAAAACTACCCCTGAGGAGCACAGTCACATCACTAAGAGGTAGCTGCTCTCTGAACTCTTATATCCCAAAACCATCCCTGCCCATAGCTGTCTTCCCTCCCAGTCTCCCAGGTCTCCATGAACATGACTTCGGCTGCCTCACCCTTGCCTCAACCCTTTCTGGTTGTTCTCCTTTTCTACTCAGCCTTTGATGACACAGCAGTGCAGCTTAACTCAGATGTTTGTTGGACATTCAATCCTTTCACCTCCTCCATCCCTTTACTACCCACCCATAGAGCCTAACCCTGCTCAGTCCTCCTTCTCCTACCCTAAGCCTGACTTGTTGCACATTAATGGCAAAAGTCATACCACCATGCAACCAGGTCCTCCCAGCTCTGCTGGAGCTTTGGCGTCCCCATCTTCCTGACTTGGTCGTTAGCTCCCTGATTCCTCCCAATGGCACCTATGATCTTCATTCTGTCCTTCTAGCTATTTGAACTTAGCGACATTCGTAGTTGCATCTCTTTGCCACCAGTTCCATGGAGAATCCCACTGAAGATCAACCTTCCCTAACCTCTTTATCAGCATCCTCTCCTAAACCAGCCACCCAATCAATCCCTCTTGCGTGACACCCTTGTCCCGCTCACTTGCTTAAAGGGGATATGAGCTTCCCACAGCCAGAGCTAATGGAAACTTCTCAGTTACATGGCTGGACCTCTCTGCTACATACTCTACCAGGCACCACTCCTGCCATCTTGAAACTGTCTCCTTGTTCAGTGTCACACCACAGTTACACCCAACCTCCAGCTGATGGGCCTGTGATTGTCCACTTACTGAACCCCAGGTCACCCTTGCTCTTTATCTGTACTTCAGAGTGGATCAAGGTGGGGCCACCTGGTTCAGCACCTTGAGCATACATTCCCTGTAGCAAGCAGGCCAGTGTGCTACCTTGTCCAGCTGAAGGACACACGTGTTCTGCAGTGTAACCACCTGAAGGAACGTGAGAAAGAGCACAGACTGGGAAAGAAACATGAGACAGACAAAAATGGAACAAAGACAGAGAAAGGAAACTGGAAAGTTTAAGAGACAAGGAGGAGAAACAGTGATACACAAAAGAAGCAGAGAAAGATTATGGGAGAAAATTTACTAAAATCTTTTCAAAAATGATTCTTTGTATGTGAGGGAGTGAAGAAATACAAGCCAAAGGTTAAATAGCAAGGTCCTCTTGGCCCAAAATGTCTCGAGTCTTACCATCACCCTCTGCCGTCTGCCATCACCATGTGCCACAAACTCTCAGAAGCCCTATTCTAGCTCAGACAACCCAGCTACCCCACATTAGAAAAACTCTCCTCCCTTTCAGTGACAGAAACCAGAGCGATGCCATCCTCAGTCTTGAAGAGCTCATACCTGCCTGTCCCTAGCCAGAGGGTCCACTACCATCTCCACGGACAAGAGCAGAGTTCAAATTCAGATTCTTGCTCAAAAAATCTAGCAGTTTCTGTCAAGGTCCCCATACGTGTCCCCTTTGTGCCCAGAGCCTGCCTCTTGCTGCGCATCTTGCAAGTTTTCATAAACACATACTCTTCCATCAGCAAGTGTGAATTTATAAACACTTCCTCTTCTCCAGAAAAGCAGCGATGAGCAATTTTATATAAAAGTTACATCTCCATTTAAGAAAGAATATATAATTCCACATTCTACTGTCCCTCGAACTTTATTCCCGTTTATGTAGATCTTAATACAGTTATATAGTCACAGGGCTAACGTCCCCTCCGGATGGTAATGAGGTCCTCTCGAACCCTTTAGCTGCTATAAAGTATGCAGAAGTTAAATGCACAGATGGAAAAAAATTTGTCTCAATTTTATACTTCTGCAAAATGGTAATTTTGTACTTAAAATGTACAAGATGGATGTTCAGAAATATAGGCTGATAGCCTAAATTATATTTGGTCATAATTTATGTAGTACAGTCCCAAAGAGATACAAAAAGGCAGAGCATAATTTATCTGCTGGAATCAGCGATAGCTTTGCTAAAACTCCCATTTATTCCATCCCCCATAGTTTTAAGCAGGCTCTGTCCTCAGGGCTCAGTCTATTTAAGTTCCCCATACTGCTGTTTGATCACATATTGTAGTCTATAATTTGCCTATCATCTGAAGCAAATTTAGGTCCCAGAAGTTATGATCTCTACATAGCAACCACTTTATTTGGTAAATGCAAAATATTTATAGCAATATAAAAACCAGATGAAAATAAAATTTCTATAATCATTGGAACATACACACTTTATCATTGGGGCTCATAAGACTATTAGCGCAGGACTAGAATGTTGCCTAATACAATTACCTTTGGACACGCACTTGAATTTGCTGATGCTTAGGAACCAAAGAAACTTTTTTTTCTCCAGTATCTTTTCCATTTTGACAACAGGAGGAAACATCTGGCCACAGGCTCAAGATGAGCTGCCCCGAAGAAAACTGGATGAAAGACAATAACCAGTGAGTCACCACTGAGCCCCAGGCAGAGACAGGAAGTTCCAAGCAGAACCCATTGGGTGAGGGCACTGCCCTGGCCTGAGTCACCTCCCCTGGCCAAGGAAGTCAGGAGAACCAAGGAGCATTAGCTGTTACACCATTGTTGAGCCAAGGTCAGTGAATTTCTGCTTTGATCAAAGGATGTGGCTCTTTCTCTGAGTTTCCCTCCACTCCTGGTTTTCTCATATCCCTAACTTCTTTGTGTTTACAAAATGTTCCTCAGAGATGTTCAGGTTGGAGCCTATAGTGTAATCCCTTTGTTAGAAAATCACTGTGGAGAGAGAGACAGAGGAGGCAGGAATGGGATGGGCCCCCAGATGAAATGGGTACTTGAAACTCCAAAGTTGTGACACTGTTGTCACCAACCACAGCCCCTCCCTGCACTGCTGCCCCCTGGGAACCCTCAATCTACATGTTTTCTACTCTTTGTAACCACCTGCAGGGTGGAGTGCATCGTTCCTGTGTGATCCATACTCAGAAGGGGAAACTGAGGCCCTCAGAGGATGAGTAAGTGGTAGAGGTGAAAACCAAAACTCAAGACCGGTGCATTTCAACACAGCTGGTCTCTGACCTGCTGGACTCTGCCAGGGGCCAGGCCAGGACACCAGGTTTTTCAAGACACCAAACCAGGAATATGTTTCTCTCTCCTCAGACCTCTCTCCACCCACCTCAGCCCCCTTGCATCCAGCTCTCAAGGTTGCCTTCAGCTCAGTGAAGATGAAATAAAGCCTTAGATACATCTCTCCGATAAAAATTTCAACTGAAGCCTCATATATTTTGTAGATACTAAAAGATCTCATGGCTCTTTGAAGACAAGTGTTGGTATTAATCATTGTAGTTGTTCAGATTATTTCCTCATTTTTAATATCGCCCAAGCCCTCCTACCCAGGAGCTACCATTTTTAGTGTCCTAGGCAGCCGGATGCTAAGCAGTGCCACAGAGTTCTTCAAGAGTTACTGTCCTCTTCCTCACAACTAACCCAGCGCCAGCTCCCCGTGTCTAAGACAATGACCCCCCTGCAAATTTTTTCACCTGAAGATGCTTCAGAAGGAGTCACTTGAGCACATATTTGAATGGAATACCACTCAACTCCAAATATTATTTTGCAAGGTGATTTTTAAACCCTGCTTTATCCTATGCCACACTGGGAGGAAGGACTAAAAAAAGGAAAGAGAGAGAGAGAGAGACAGAGGTTATGACTCTCAAATAGTGTGGGCCTCAGAGAGACCCAGAGACAGAGGACGTACTTAGATCTAAAGTATCTCCTTCTGTTATAATTATTTCAAGACTAAGCATAGACTCATAAAGTATTACAATGGCAAGGAACACTAATGCACAAGAACTGTCCATTTTACAGTGAGGAAAACTGAGATCATGAACAAGTAATGAACCAGTAAGGAAAACAGGTAGGGCTGTACTGGGGTCTCCTTTGTAGCATGTGTGTGAGTGTGCGTGCACGTGCGCGTGCACGTGTGTGTGTGTGTGTGTGTTTTCTCAAAAGCCATGACTACTGCAACCAGGCAGGTTTTCAAGAATATCTGATATAAAGAACTAAGCATGATTACTCCTCCGCCCAGAAAGAAAAAAGCATCAGGGCCAACAAATTTCACTTGCCAGTGGTCTGCCAGTTGCCACTCCTCCCCACGCCGAGCTGGAGGGAGCGAGAAGACACTGTGAACTGTTGCCAAGAGTTAGCACTGGGTCACTGCCCCACTCCCCCTTGCAAAAAATCCAATGAGTGGTTCCATTGCATAACTGAGATTCAGTAAAGGCCAGATATTTTCCCGATAACACACACAAAAGCGCAAACTCATGTACAGTATTACCTGGCAGCAGTGATGCTGACCCTTTGCAAGCTTTCAATGGTAATAAACAGCCCAAAATGGCAGGCATGCCATAGTTCACCACCGCTGCGATAGAGGGCGCTCCAGAGGGAGGAATAAGGAGCCATACCCGGGGAACCAGAGGCAACATTCAAGCTGAATCTTGCAGGATAGGATATATGTGCGTGAAGACGATACTTTGTGGGCAAAACACCTAACACCCCTCTAAATATTCGCTCAATGATCATAACCCAAGCAGAGGACAGATATGCAGTGGCCCAGAGGAGAATGCCTTTGACTCCCGGGGAAGCTCTTCTTTAAGTGTTTAGGGAAGGGAATGGCTGTTCATCGCTTTCTCTGGAATCACTCAAACCAGCCTCCCAGCCACCCTGTAGCCTGGAGCTTTTGATGTGCAATATTATAAAGTGCTAGAATGTGAGAGGCACCACATAAAATCAAATTCTCCTCTATTTTAAGTTGAGTGGTGCACCCGTTCAGCTTTAAAACCTAATTTCTTAAAAGTTTCAGAGGGGGAGAAAAAAAAATGTTCCTTTGCAATTGGAATCGAGTCCACATAAATTAACAAGCCAGCTCTCCGTATCCATCTTTCAGGACTTCCCTTGATTGTTCATTTTAATCAAGCGGCCCACATTCTTTGACTTTTCATCCTTCACTGCCCAGAACGATGCACCGCAGCGACTGATGACATACAAATGTTAATTTTACTCAAGTTCAAATAGCAGCCCAAGAGGACCTATTTTAGAGACTATTTGGCAAACACCGCTGAAAATGAGGAGGAAGTGAATCAAGCACCACCAAGAAATTCAAGAGTGAGAGAGCTTCGGCCTCCCAGAAACTCATGCTTTCATCTGGAGACATTCAATCTCTCTGTGGCCAAGAGTGGAACCACTGATTTCAAGAGCCAGATGGAACTCCAACATCAGGCCGTCCTTGCTCAGGGTCAGTTGGCCTGGCAGTAAAGGGCCTAGCTGACCATGCCTTCCATAAAAGAGTCTCCACAAAATGTAGAACTATACTGTGCATGTGTGTGATGGTACTGGGGATTAAACCCAAGGCTTCTGTACTGAGCTACATCCCTGGGGTGTGAGCTGGAAATGCAGTCTGCCGGCCTCAGCCTTCCAGAGTGCTGAGATTATAGATATGTTCCACCATCCTCAGCTGGAATGTAAAACAATACATTTTTAAGTCTTTCTATTATTTAATAGGTTTGAAAAATAGCAGGACATCTCCCTCTCCCTGTCCCTCACGGGCACGTATATGCGCATGCGTGCGTGCACACACACACACACACACACACACACACACACACACACACACACACAATTTAACTAAGGGCCTATCTCAGAGCCCTGGCCCACTCCTTCATGCTTCACTCTCTCCCCCAGCACAGAATGTCACCAAGGCCCGGTAAAGAAATAAGAGTGACAGCAACTCAGCGGAACTCTGTCAGGAACTGTGCACCCAAAGGGAGAGAAATCACCCAAGTTCATATCTGTTCATAGCCAAAATTGACTGAAACTAGTCATGCCTTTATTTGTCTGCCTCCTTGTTAAAGAAAGCTCCATCCAAAAAGGACTTCATCTATTTCCATCACAGCTATATCCCCAGACCTACAACACGAGGTGAGTGTATTCAAAGAACATCTTTGAATGAATGAAGAAATGGAAGAATTCTGGTCTGTTGCTCACCTGGATTCTCCAAAGCAGGATTGGACTATGTGTTAGAAAGTCTGAAAGCATAAAGGTCAGGATCTGAAGGTTCCCAAGCCTTTGTGAACTACTAGCAATGTGATCGTGTGTCAGCTCCATATAGACCAGGAATCTCGGTGCTCTCCCTCCTAAGATGGCATCACATAAACAAGACATGAGCAGTGACAATTATCAGTTTCTGGGCCCCTCAGAACAAACTATTCATAGCAGCAACTCATCTTTGGAAAGAACAGCCGACGTCAAAATATAAAAATAAAAAAGAAGATTGTCGCTATTCCCTCAGCGATATCCACTGATCTGGAAATGCAGAGTGTGTTTCATTGGCCTTCTAATCATTGTGTTCTGTCTTTTAACCCTCGAAGTGTTAAGTATCATCATCTCCTCTGGGGACGACAAGATCTAGGGTTAACAACTTTCTCTTTTAAAAATTCATAAAGGCGCAGACAAACAGCATCACATCCAGTGGGTACACACTAGAAGAAGGCAAAAGGGAGAGGAGGAGAAACCGGCAACAACAACAACATTACCCCCCACAGGATACTTGGCAATTAACTCCAGCTATGTCAGCAATTTTTTGAAAAATTTCCTAAACATGGAGAAGGCTCATCCTCACCATATGAAAAACAAAGCTCACTGCCGTGACTCTCCCATGCATTACAATGTGTGTGTCTTACTTCTTAACCAAGCCGCTAATCACGCAAATTATTGCAACTAATTACATCTGAAGGTCTAATTAATTCTTTCAGTACCACATCATTTAGTACGCATTCACAACACAGCACCTGTTTTGAAAATCCTTGCAGTTAATTTGTTTATAAACAAACACTATTTGCATAAAATGTTTAATGAATGGTTTAACAGTTAGTACAATACTCCAGTTTTGTCTTAGTAGATTGGAGGTCATCAAAGGCCACGATAAATTAATTTTAAACTATACAAATTAATTTAAGTAGAATGTGTGAATTTCTCATTAATAAAGAAAACATTTCCAACATGTTAATTAATATCTCTGTAACAGGCTAATTACTCCCTGCACAACAAGTACATCTTGCAAGCAAACCTTAAAGATTTGGGGAGGGGCAAAGGAGTGAGGCTACATAAAAGCTAGGGGGGAAAGTGCAACTCAGGAAAAAAAATGTACATTTTTCAATTATAGTGAGAATTCACCACTGACCCGGAAAAGAAGCGATCTCCTTATGTGGAGACTACAACACGACTCAGTTATCAAAAATGGCAGCATTGAAAAGCACTTTTCCCCAGGTGCAGTTACTCTGTAAGGATGGCTAAGGGATGCCTGCTGTCTGGTCCAGAGGCACCATTAAAGAAAATCTTAATTCTTCCAGAAGTAAAGATTCCGCCTATGAACTACGGCCCATTAGCTGTGTTTGTGCCCTAGTGGTGAATACGGATTCAGGAAAGCTGCGTCTCCATGCCAGAGTCTAGGCTCGGCCATCATCACTCTGCCTCTGGCGAACCCCAGGAAGACACTTCCCGGAGAAACTACAGAGGAGTGACGTTATTGCTCAGGAGCAACCACAGCTCTTTGCAAAAGCCATCCCTGAAATATGTTCCCAGCCCTCAAGTTTGTTTCTGATTTGCAAGCATTTTCACATTTGATAAGCACCTGTTGTAAATTTACATCCACTCAGAAAGTATTCTCGTGCTCAGGAGCTGAGCATTGTAAAGCATATTTATATTCTCACCCTTGTGTGGCGTTGCCCCTTAAAGCACAGGCTGATGAAACGCTGAGCTCCACAGAGCCCAGAGGGATGGACTGTACCACCTGGTTTCCAGGCATCCGCCCCTGAGGAGCCTCTGGTCCTTTACTCACAGAAAGGGTTTTGTCAGCATTGATCAGCAAGTGCTTGGTTTTTGTTTTCAGTCTGTTAATTTGAAGAAAGAGAAAGTGTGTGTGTATGTGTGTGTGTGTGTGTGTGTGTGTGTGTGTAAGGCATAGAGTAGAACAACACAGAGACAAAGAAATGTACAAATGCAGACTTCACAACCCTTCCCTAGGACTGCCAATATATCTCCAAGAAAACAATGGAAAAATAAGTGAGAGCCTCCCATCCTGACAGCACTAGGGAAAAGCAAGAGCTCGCCAGCCTCTGACTGGGCCCTGACCCCCAGGGCGGGGCCACACCCCGTTCGGGAGCACTCTGACCCTCTTGCCCTCTCTCCCAGTATTTCTTCAGAGATGTATAAACAATGGAATTGTCCCACACATGCCAACATGGAGCCACTGCAGGGAGCCAGCAGGGTAGGGAAAGTTCTCTAGGCTGTACTTCTGCCAGATGTATGCCACCCAGTGTCACCATCGCTGAAGCCTTTGGCACACCTGGGTCTCACTGGCCCTAGGCTCCAAAAGGAGGCTGAGGCTCTCCCGAGAAAGTGGAGCTCCAGGGTGATGTCGTGGAATGACGGACTTCAGACAGAGCAGGCGCCTCCCACTCTTTTAAAATTCTTTTTGTTCTTTCCAAGTTTCCCACCAACGGGCCTGCTGTAAAAATTCAGTGCTTGAGACACAAACATTTCATGAATACAGACTGTAATGACGAGAAACAAGCCAGCCCACCTCTATCCATCAGGATTCAGATGTAAGCTGCTTTATCCCCAAAGCACAGAGCACAAAAACAAAAGACAGAAAAAAGGAAAGCAAAAAAGAAATTGGAAAGAAAAACTATTGGTACCATGTTCAAAACCTCAGGCTTATCTCCCATTGACCTCTTTCTGTTTTGTTTTTAAAAAAAAAAAAAAAACAGATTAGGAAAGCCCCTGGAGAAACTGTTTGGGGTTCCAGCCCTGGAACTGAGGCCCAGTGAGAAGGCTGTCACCCCAGACGGGGCACAAATTGGGGTGGGGGGAGGGGCTGTGAGGAAAATGCTTCTTTCCCAGTACAAACAGGAAGAGGCTCCCACTCTGAAATGTGAAAGTCAAAAAGCTTGGTAGCTTGGACAGACTCCAGGACACCCTCCACCCTGCCCGCCAGTTGCCTGAACAACTGGTGGGCACAGGAAGGCTGTGCTGGAGCCCAACTTTGTCCCAAACTTCTCTCCGAAGTCGGCGGGCCAGCCCCACCTAACATCCGGATGGCATGCTCCTGCCACCCTCCTTGCACAAAATCATTTCAGGATGTGAAGCCTGGCATTTTTTTTCCCCTCTCCCTAGTAAAAATCACCAGCATTTCACAAATAAAGGCGATCACCATGTGAAAAATTATCTTTTAAAATAGAGTTTAATTTGCATATAAGGAACGAGAGATTTATGATGAGCAACATCGTCCAGTACTGCATCTGCCTAGTATCAGTCGTAATTTAGATTGTTTGTGACTGATCTTAAATTCTAAAGCTGGGGGAAGATGAAGTACTCTGTTGCTGTATTATTGTCAGGAGTCTAAGACTTACCAGAGATTTATTAGTAATCTTATCACAAACATGTCTCAAGTTTTTGCTTTTAATATGTGCCAAGCTCCTCTGAGGAATTTTCCTCCCTGCAATTATATTCCTCAATGCATGCATTCTGAAGCTGAGTTGATTTCCTTCCCAAAATAAAGCGACCTATCATTACACCACAGCAGCTCTTGTACATTTTTCCTCTGCTACTTAATAATCAATGTATTCATCATTAAAATCTGAGCCCCGAAGCAATGGTTTTTAGCATATTCTAATGACTAGCGACTTGCAAATTACAATGACCTTTCATGTACATTCTGTAAGCACCTTGTTCTAATGTGTACTGTATTTATAGTTTGCCAATACAAACTAGCCAAAGATTGGATAATTACTGTAAT
Source organism: Petromus typicus (assembly GCA_004026965.1). Classification (NCBI taxonomy): domain Eukaryota; kingdom Metazoa; phylum Chordata; class Mammalia; order Rodentia; family Petromuridae; genus Petromus; species Petromus typicus. The sequence continues at coordinate 23,500 of PVIR01002405.1, forward strand.
CTATTAGCTCGATTGCTTTCCTTGCTCATTTATAGCATGTGCCACGCAGGCCATTTTCAAAAGCTGGTCTATCTTTCATCTCCCGCAAGCTCAGAAAGTCCAGGATACTTCATCTTCACAATATACACACTTAGGAATGTCTGAAGAGGAGCCCATCTCGGCTCAAGGAGGTTTCAAAAATAAAGAATCTCCCTTCCTCTTACTGTCATAATGCTATTTGTGACTGACAAAAACCACCGCTCCGAGAGTGTAAACTTCCACTGAAGAATGTCAAGGCCAGTTCCATTTTCTGCCCATTATTCTGACTTCCCAAAAGCATTGAATAAGATTGGTTTGTTTCTTCGCAGGGAGAAGAGAAAAAGAAAAAAAAAAAAAAGATCAAGGCATTTCTCTTAAAAGGGAACTTTTTTTTTTTTTTTTGCTATAAGTAAATCTTTCAAGTAATGCATTAAACTTTTCTTCCTCCTTGTTTGTAAAGCACACGGCAGTGACTCTGGAACCAATAAGAGCTACGTTGCGAGGATGAGGGGAGGTCGTCCCCTGACCCTGTGTGACGGGCTATTTCAGGCAGTTATGGATAGATAACATTACAGACACTGGTAATTAAAACAACACTAATTTTGTCTCTGTGGCCACGCTTTGTGGTTGGAAGCCATCTATCACGGCCTTCACACATCACACAATGAGGGGACATTTGTCTCTGTACATTGTGCTTGGTCAACGGTTTTGCGGAGCTCCCCGTTTACCTGGGTGCCGCGACACTTAAAGACGTAGCGCTTTCATTTCTACTCTAGCGCTCTGATTAATAAAACATTTTGCATGCCTAGTCAAAACACACTGCAATCTTTTCACCACATATATTCATAGGGGAAAAAAAACAAAGCTAATTTCTTTCATCTTAGAAAACAACAACAACAACAAAACAAAGAAATTCTCTTTTGGATTAGAAGAGAAAAAAAAAAGAACACAAATATGGAAATATTAGCCTTCTCTGTAAAACACAGAACGGCCTAATGGAAAGCCTGATATTAAAACACAGGTACAACGTGAAGCATTTTCTTGAAGGCGACACATCATTTTAACTCTGCACGAGTCCATCTGTTTAACTGGTGGAAATTTAGTTTCACTTCACCTTTTATTCCAAGACCTACAGCTGCCTTAAGAGTGAAGGCAAGTCTAATGATTTTTGCATTTGACAAATTAAAAAAAAAAAAAGAAAAAGAAAAGATCTCATCCGTAGGACTTTATAGGAAATGAAGGGTAGTAGCCGAAATGTAAGATGACGAGTTTAGTTCTGTTGTAATAAACTCAAAGGGAACCGTAATGGTGCATTTTAAAGGATCTTTAACAAGTGACGCCAACAAGAAAAGAAGCAGGCAAGACCATTTAATTTCAGACTCCACTGAAAAGAGCTGGATGGCGGGTTTCCTGCAGCAAGCCCGCTGGCTGCTATGTGGCAGTCTTCCTGTCTCAGTGGAAAGGCCACTCCCTCGAGACCCTCCAGGCACGCCCGGCTGCGGTTTTTATCAAGTATGGGAAAGGTGGGAGCTGTTAGAATTCTCTCCTCTCTCCACAGATGATCACAGCCCTTTTTTCCCCCGTTAGCTGCAAGACACACATGTAGTTTCAAATATTAGCTGGAGCTCCAGCCCTCACCAGCCCCTAATTGCTCTCTCAGGGAAGGTATCATAAACGCAGGTATGGATGACACAGATGCAGCCTCAACTTTATGCAGGCAGGAGTGCTACATCAAAGCTATTTGCAAAGTGACATAACTAGTTATTAAAAAGTACATTTTTATTATATTCCCTAGAATTTGCATTCTTCTAGAAACCACGTGTACTTTTTTTTTTTTTTTTAAGCATAGCCACGACCATTCATGGTACCTGCGGAGGAAAGGCACCTAAAGATTTTTAAAGCCAGTTTAATAAATTCAAGTGTTTCTGTCACTGCACAGAGCACGATCGTTTCAATAAGTTAATATTAGCACGTTTCCTCCGACGGCTGCTGGGAGCAGACTACGGTCGTTAGGCAAAAAGACCAGGATAGTGTAGGTCGCTCTGGTCTTCCCTGCGTTTCTTCTACTGATTCTACTGAAACAAATGGGAAAGAAAAACTTACTGACTTTTGGCAAACTACAAAGGTTAACTCTATTCATCATGGAGGGACCGATGCTAAGTGCTTTCCATCTGTCCATATATTTTAAAGATTTAAAAGGACCTGGTAGTGTTCTTAGGAGAGGGAAGGCAGGCGCGTCCGTCTTTGGCACACACAGAGTAGCTCACACAGTTCTCCCTCTCCATGGCTAGTTCTGTTGAAACCTTTAGATTACAGAGTTGGGGCCATGAGATATTTTTTCAATGAGGGAAAAGTTTTTTCTTCTTACGACTCTCCCTGAGTCTTTTTAGGTAAGTGGCACAGTTTGAACTCTTTGTTAACCCTTTGAAAATAATAAATGTCACTGTCACCACCCATGTTGTAATAGACTGTCCCAGTACTGGGGGATCCCAGCCCAGAATAATTTCCGAAGCCCATTGGAAGCTGATCAAAGGTGAGCAGGGGAAGCACAAGGTGAAAGACGCCAGACGACCTGGTTCTCAGATCTGAAAGCAGGAGCTCCAAAGATGAGAGCCGGAACCGCAGAGGCTGACGGGACGGACCAGCAAGTTCAGAGTCTGACACCTGCCAAAGCCTGACCGGGTTTCTCAGCATCCATCCCGCAGTGCCCCACACCAAACAAATCTTTTTCACTTTCTATAACTCATTTGCATGAATTTACTTTTTTTGCCTTAAGAGGTTGTTGTAATGTGTGTTAAAACACACAGTGCAATTTTATCTCCGTAATATCACAAAAGAAATATTATGTTAGTATAAAGTTAAAAAAAAAAAAAAAAAAAAGCTGCGAGAGCTGCCGCGCGCTGGCGGCAAAGCGTTGCTCAAAAGCGCCACCCAAAGGCGAGAAGTGGTAAAGGCACTCGGTGAGGGATGGGGTTTTTTTTGTTAATTTCAGCACTCCGCATGTAAAAAATGACAGCGCCACGCAAGTTGACGGAGGCTTTTGATTGAACTGACTGATTGCCTCAGCTGCACCTGCGGAAAATTGATGACAATGCTGTCTAAACCATTCATTAGGATTTGGAACTTCACGCAGACGAATGCTGGATTCATAAATTTGCTAGACATGTGTTGTAGATAATATGACAAAGCACTGTTTTCAAATGAACATTTCTTTGACCTAATTTTATCGAAATCATACGAAGGAATGAAAGAACATTTTGTGCCCCAACTCTGAATACAGCTGCAACTAAGGTCTCTCTCCCCCTCTTTCTCCTTTTCTCTCTCTCTCTCTCTCTCTCTCTCTCTCTCTCTTCCTTCCCAGCTCTTTTTGTCTTTCAAATACATTTAAGTGAAATATATTATTTGGAATATAGCTGCTGGTTCCGTTTAAAATATGTGCTAGTATGATGATGCACTTATTTTTTTTTACTTACTACAAACAATGTTACTCTCTGCCAGATGAAAGAAAAATTATTTTGAGGTTTTTCAAGCCCCACATTTGCTAAATTGAACAGGAGTGGAAAATAGGTTTTAAAAATAATAATAATGTCCTCTCCACAGACATCTTGGGAGGAACCATTTCGGTACCAACTGGCCATGCATTTCTGTGAGAATTAGACCGCCTGCGGGCGCGGAAGGGAAATGAAATCCCTTTAAAATATTGACTCTTGTGGTCAAAAAACAGTGAAACAGGGGGTGGAGGATGACATCTATACACATATTATATAAGATTCTTGACTTGCTCTTGATTTTAATGTATCAAAGCACAATCAATATTGAATGAAGCTTTTTCTGTGGGTCAAAAGATAAAGGTATCTGGGAAAGGGAGAGAGCACCGTTTTTATACCTGGCTTTGCTTAGCTGCTTAGAAAAGAACCTGTCTTTTGGAGCAGCTATCCCACTGAAGGTTTGAACTGGGAGGAAAGAGTTATGTTTTTAGAAAAAGAATACCTGGTCCTAAGGAATCCAAAATTTTCACTATAGAAATAGATCTTACTTCTCCAAAGAGGACTCTCTGCCTAGAACTTGGACTCTTCCCCCGAAAAGCAAAATGAATATTTATTAACGTCAGAAGAACCTGGCGCAGGTTGGTCCACACATCGCAAGCTGCCAAAATGCTTCCAAAGCTCTTCCCCTGGCATTTCAGAGAAATCTATTTTTACATGTTCTCATGCATTTGGGTCTCACTACCAGGAAGGTAATTTCTGATTAGGCATCTTGGGTTTGTCTTATTTTGTTTCTTCCTCAAGAAACCCTGCAAATGCCTGAGGTGCTGTGTGAACCCCACACCTGGATAGAGAGAAACTGCAGGTGTGAGCAGCGAGGCTAATAGATCTGAGTTCTGCCAGGAATATTCTGAGTGCTCTAGCAGCTACACTGTGCTGCAAGACTTGATCCAGACAAATCCAAATGGAGCTCTTTGAGGACGCCATGCTCAGGCTGCACAGATGAAATTACCAAGCAGGTCCATGAAAACCCCTAAGTGCAGAGCAATTCAGGTCATCTTCTCATCGCCACGTTTCATCTTCTAAGAGAGAAAATGTGTCAAACAGAAATAACCAGAGATAGGGGGCTCTGGGCTGCAAAAGCAGAACGAACATGCCTGTATCTGTGTAAACTATGTAGTTCTGCAACCAGATGTAGAAAGGTTGGGCCTCCAAGTACCTCTAGCCTTTCTGGGTCCGAGTCCTGCTTCAGATTTGGGGCACTGTGTTTGAGCCCTTAGTTTATTTTGCGGTGGCCCTTGTAATGAGAATCCCAGGCATGTGCAGCCCCTGAGATCAAAATCCACTGACCTCATTCTCAGGCCTCCGACAAAGAGAAGAATATGGGCCCTCGCTGGGCTGCACTAGCCTGGGTGCTGTGGTAAAAGGATGACACACCCTTAAGGATGCAGTTTGGCCAACGTGTGTGTGCAAGGGAGAGGTGGCAAGCACTCTTCAAGTCCTGGTGACACAAGGCCAGGACAACCCTTGCCTGTAATTTAACTCAGCTTTAGCAGGAGAGAAGGGCTGGGGCACCGTTAAGAAGCAAAAGCACAGGGGAAAGTGGTAGTGGAGGGTGTCGTTGCAGAGACAAGTGCCTGTGTGCTCTCCAGTGATGGGTGTGGTCTAACCTGGACCTGCCTCTTCCTGTCTTCCTCCCTTAGGACAAGCCAGTCCAAGACACCGAGAGTGGTCAAGGTTCACACAGCCGACCTGCAGTTCTCACCTACAAATGCCCCTGTCTGGCCTGGGTAGTCACTGGCCTCTCTGATCCTACACGAAGATGGTGCTCTTTGCTTTCTGTTGTTTCCTTTCTAGAAAGCATTTAGTTTCAGTGATGAGAAAGAGTTTTGTTTTTCCAGTAACTTCAGCTAAGAATCATTTCACTCATCCTATCCATTGGGATCATTTCCTTTTCCCAGTTCTTTGTTTCCAGAAGTCCGGCATTGTAGATATATTTAAGAATCTTCTGCCAGGGCTGGGGATTTAGCTCAGTGGTTCCGGCACCTGTCTTACAAGCTTAAAAGCCTGGGTTTAATCCCCAGTGACCACAAACAATAATGCCAAGTGTGGTGACTCACGCCCACTAGCAATAAGTACCACATACCACAGTGCCAGGCATGGTGGCTCATGCCTGTAATCCCAGCACCCAGGAGGCAGAGGCAGAAGGATTGCTGTGAGTCTGAGGCTTGCCTGGGCTACATAGTGAACTCAGGGCCAGTCTGAACTATGAAGTGAGACCCTGTCTCAAAAAAAAAACAAAAACAAAACAAAAAAAATCTTGAGCCGGGGATATAGCTCAGTGGTTCTGGCACCTGTCTTGCAAGCACAAGGGCCTGGGTTCGATCCCCGGAAACCACATAACAATACTGGGTGTGGAGACTCACCCCAGCAGCAACCAGTACCACATACCACAGTGCCGGGTGTGGTGGCTCACGCTGTAATCCCAGCACTCGGGAGGCAGAGGCAGGAGGATTGCTGTGATGTGAGTTGGAGGCTGAGGTCAGAGCCAACCTGAACCACAAAGTGAGACCCTGTCTCAAAAAAAAAAAAAAAAAACCTTAAAAAAAATAAAAAGAATCTTCCATCTCAAGCTTTTAAACCAGAAGGCCTGTGCATTCTGCCAAAACCTACATAGTCTGGGGCTAGGGATTCAGCTCAGTGGCACTGTCACCTGCGTTGTGAGCACAAGGTCATGAGTTTGAGCCCTGGTATTGAAAAAAGAAAAACTTCAAGTCTTCTACATCTTTTGCTGAGACTTCGTTAAAATCTCTCCTGAGAACTCTCGGTGTGAGACAGGCTCTGTCCTCACTGTGGTCCCAAATACTCAGCAACTATTTCCTCTTAGACACAAAGAGCAGAGACTAGAATTTTTGAATATGGATTCCCTGTAACACTGGCTTCCTTTGGTCCAGATGCCCCTCCACGCAGCTACTATGTTAGCAAACATTTGCCCACTTTGGGCTCTTCTCACGGTGCCGTGAAGTCCAGGCCAGAAAGGAACTTCAGTCCCCTTTGTCAAGGAGCCAAGCTCTGCACCATCGCCACTCACAGCAGGGTTGGGGTGTCACATCCCACTGGGTGTGCAGCAGCCGTTCTCCACTGGCAGGGACATGACAGTCCCTCCAGCTCATATCTGTAGGAAGTCTCGGAACCCATTGAGAAAACTGTGTTCCCTAAAATAAATAAACAATCTGTGAGCCCGGGTCAGAGCTGCCAGCTGCATTGGGCAGACAACACGGGCAGCTAGGAGAAAGGAAGGGAATGAAGGGGTGCACCAGGGAAAGGAACCTTAAAACTCTGCCCAGGCCCTCCTTCCCTGAGAAGTGGAAATGGCCAAGAAGTGGCAAGGTCAAGGCCAGCCACGGTACATCTCCTCCTCCAGCCCAGGCTGCTGCTCAAATTACCTGACACATTGCTGCTTCGCAAGAGCCACACTAGTCTAACCAACTCACCACCTCAGATGCGAGGAGAAGACCCCACCGATTCACCAGGAATCCCTACACCTCAGCATGTAGTCAGTCTCAGTTACTGGGCATGTACCGGAAATGCAAGGACAAAAATGACGAGACCTTATCCTTAAGGAACACCCAGTCCAACAGGAGACTGACTGTAAACAGCACCTGAGCCATACAGCAGCAGACATGGCCTTGCGCCACGCCGTCCACACACCTGCAACTCCTTTCTTTGGGGAAGACATGAAGAGCCCTACCAGAGACGCCTACCAAGGCCATTCTCAGCAAAGGCTCCAGGCTGCTGTTTCCTTCAAGAAAATATACGCACATATGCGCGCACACACACACACACACACACACACACACACACACATACACATACACACACCACATTAGATAGACATATCTTACCACTGCTGGGTGATAAAGCAAAGAAATAATAAATCATTGGAAACAACAGTATTATGAGTCCCGATTTCAGAGGCTACGGCATCTCTGAATGCTACAGGAATCCTCTCCTGGCTGAGGCAGACGCGTGGCTCTCACTTTCCGCGCCAGCTGCTGCAGACTGCAAGGGGGCTGCACAGCAGCCCTTTACACTTCAGCGGAGGAACCGGCTTTCTGCATCCGGTGGTCCTTCTGGAAGGCCGGGAGGACTGTGTTCTCCCGAGCGTGATTGCATCCATGCTGAAAGGACAAGGCCCCTTGGGTAACACGGACGTCCTACCTCTGAGCAATGTGGCTGACATTCTGCAGCCTGGTTGTCACTTGAACAAACCCCAGCTGGCCACACAGGGAGGGATTGCACAGCTGTCCCAGGCAATGGCCAGGCCAGCCCGGGAAATTGAAAACACAGTTCCCAGACAGCATAGCTGTGCCTGTGTCTGTGCCTGTGTGTGCGTGGAGGTGTGCAAAGATGGACACAGGACTGGGGCTGGGGAGGTGCCAGGGTGGCTGCACCATCTACAGAAACCAATCATTCCCTGTGGGCCCAGAACCCAGTGCTCCCAGCGCCTCCCACTGTCCAACCAAGCCAGAGACCCTGGTGCGTTTAATTATGTGAAATCTCCAAGTATGAAACAGCAGCAACAAATTCTTATTTTAAGTAAACTAGACTCAAGTAAGACCTGTGTAAAAAGCATACTGCATATATTTAAATGCATGTGCTTATGTGTACGGGCAGATTCCCTGGACACTCATTTTGTGGCTGGTATACCCCTTTCCGAGAAGCTCATACAATACTTTGCTCCTCTCCTGTACCTCAAAGCAGGTGCATCCCAGTAAACAGGCAGGCCCACAAGGCAGAGGGGATGCTCCACGCTGTCCCCAGCAGGGCGAGGCTTGCTCGGAGGCATGGGGCTCTCCTGCAACTGGCCATCCAGTCAGAGGCAGGGGGCACAGATCTTGCTGGCGCGCGCTCCTGGACGCGACCTCCAGAGCATTCCTGGAGGGTCGCCTAGGAGCTGCATCTGCCTCTCAGGGCAGAAGGGCTGGCAGGGAGGCCCTGAACTGCAGCCGATATCCGCGGTTTCTCTGAGGCTAGAGGAAGGATTATGCCTCGGTGCTCAGGAGAGAATCTTTTCTCAGAAGCACACAGTGCGGCCAGGCGACTGAAGTTCCCGCCTCAGTCCACATGTGCTTTCCTCAGACAGTCCTCCATGTGTATTTGCTTATTTATATTTGTGAACAAATGTAAATCTATTTCATCTCATCAAAATATATGGACTGTATGTATTTTAGTGTATATTGCTAGTTAGTATATAATATATATTTTATATTAACACATGGATAGACATAAATATAAATGTACTAAAATACATCTATTTAAATTTTTTGTTGTTATATATTTATATTTATACATGGATATAAATAGATATTAGTTCATTTTAATGTAAAAGTACTTTATATATAGGTATTCCTATATGTTACCTATTTATATTCATACATAGATATTAAAAATAAAAATATAATTAAGTATATGTATTTTACAATATATTGTTCTTTGTATAAATTATATATGTAATTGTTATACATAGATATTAAATACTTATAAGTATATGACAGAACTGGAAATATATTTAAATATATGTATGTTAATATATATTGATCTTTGTGCAGGTTTATATATTTGACTATTCTTATGCATAAATATTAAATGCATATGCATATATTTTACATTTTTTTTTCAGACCTACGTTGTTCACTCTATATATCCTACATTTGTTTATATTTATGTAGAGATATTATATAAATATCAATGAAAGTATATATAAATATTTTAAGTATATATTATTCCTCTTCACATACATGTTAATAAATATGCATTAAAGAGCTAGAAGTAAGTGACATATTTAACTCTATGCGTTTAAACATTACATATCATATGGCATATATAGAGGGTTCTCTTCTGTGTCCTCACTAACGTCTACAGTGTGACCCCCAAGCAAGAGTTAAAATGGCACATTTCTCCCAGTGGATTTTGATACATTCAAATGTGAACACGGGGGCTCAGTAGGAATTCAGTGCTTCTTTAGTTCGCTGATTCGGTGCCCTCTGATTTCAGGCACAAAAGCAGGGGGAACCAGACCTGTCCCTTCAGCGGGCTGCAAAGAAGCACCTGCAAATCCTTCACCAAAAGGACAGCCAGGGAACCCAGCCTTCTCGTTCTCCAGATAGTATCCGTGCATGTGCACATCTGTGAGTGTACTACACCTCCTTACTTGCAAATCCTGCTTAAGAATGCAAAGGCCCAAACAGTGTCATTAAAACAAATGAGTATAACCCTTTGGTCATCTAGGTGAAAGCATTCTGTTGGGTGTTTTTTTTTTTTTTCAAATTGCTATTGCTATATATAAATGTAACATATAGCAATAACCATAGAAAGATACTGTGCCCTTGTGTATGGATAATTAAAATAGGAACATCTCCGGACTAAATTAAAATGTGTAAAAACCAAATCCTTATAGCATCCATGAAATTACAGAAGCTACAAGTGAATCACTAGCCCAGGGACGAAACATTTCTCTCATTACTTCATGAACCTCTTCCATGATCACAGTTTTACATTTTCACAAATCTACATGGTTCTTTTTATGTCACTAAATATCTCAGCGCACTTTTACTGCCCTTCTTATATATATGCTAGTTGGTAACAGCGTGCGGTCTCCAATCATTTAAAAGAAACCAACCCTTTCAGTGCTTTTGATGACACTTACTACCACAAATTATGAACTAAAGATTTGAGTAAGATAGGAGGAGATAAATTCTATCTTTATGAACATTTTAAAAAATGCATGCTTTCCAGCATCCGATATCACCACCCACAGGTCATAATCTCCGAATTACAAAGAGCTGAGCACCTGAGGACGTGTACACAGATTTCTGCCTTAACCCCTGACCCACACAATCTGTGTGATTCCCCTCCATGGAGAGCTCCGATATGCCCTTTTCTCCTCTGTACTTTGAGCGTAAGAGGTGTTATTACCCATAACTTTTTATTTAAAGGAATTGTGCAGCTGGGAAAATGAATGAATTTAATTATCAATGCAGTGTGAAAAAAATCATTAGAGCAAGGGCCTGGAACGCCACATATTAAAAATAAACAAAGGCTATTAAAAAACAGTTCCAAAAAGGAATGTCAGTTTTTCTTCAATTCTTAAAATGTAAATACCAAAAAGAAAACCATATGTAAACATCCATAGTTATAGAAGAAATTATTCTTTAAGAAAATGTTAAATGACTGACTGGATCATTTAACTCTGAATCTATACTTTATGTGGCAGTATGGGAAGGTCATTTGATTGCTATGCATAGAAAAATGAGAACTGTAATATGTTCTCAAAGTTTCACCTTCATAAGACAAAATTTTCATTATAAAATTTTATTTAATGGTGAGGACTCAGAACTTCTTCCTCAATTGTACAAAACAATGCTTGTGTCACCAGACAGCAAGCTTGTCTTTGACTTTTGAAAGACAGAATAACTTCGTAGTCTAAATAAATGTTGAAAATTACTTTCTATTAATATTTCCTCTATGACTGGCTTGTGAAGGAATCAATTTTATTTATCAAGATAATGAGCAACGATGCCTCGGGAGGGCCTGTCTGCTTAGTGACAGTGGTCTAGAAGAAGCAGGGACAAGAGGACCAACCTGGACCTGGAGGTGTACAAACTCCAAAGCCACTGAAAAAGTCTCACCTGGGGGAACACTGGCAAGATGCATCAGAGCTCAGCTGTTTTATACCACAGGACAACACAGCCATCCAAGACAGAGCTCTGCTCAGCAGTTGCCTATCTGAGGTGAATCCCATGGCAGCAGGCTCAGGAGAAAGGAGACAGTTCCACCTGGAAAGGGAGGAACAAAGTGTCGTCTTCTCTGTCAGCTCAAGGTCGCCTGCTATCTGACTATCCTCATGGGAGCTAGACCCCTGAGGTCAAGCAAAGCCACTGAAGAACGTACAAAGACGCCTATTGCCACAGAAACAGGCAGAGAAGAATTTCATGTCCAGTCAGAGAGAAAACAGCCCAGGAGTTGTAACGTATCCCAAACTATAGTCTAGCCTATAGTGGGCTAGAGTTGTCATCTGTCACAGAAGAACAAGTTAACCCCCACATTTGACAACAGTCATTGGCCACAGTTGTCTTTCTTTGTTCATGCCAAAAGCTTGATTTTTATAGTTTAGTTCTCTGCTCTCCACTGGTCTTCCCAAGGCCCCTCTAGAAGGTCACCTTCCAAGAGAATTTAACAGCATGTCGCAGGTTCTTCCCAGTCTCCTTCTACTTGGATCCCTGCATGGATCATTCTGCAGCAACAACTTCCACAAGTGCAGCACTTGCTGAGCCCTCTCGGAGCCTCATAGCTCCATCAATAAAACCAGGTCATGGGGCAAAAGTATTAGAAGGTATATGGGGCCCAGGACCCCATCGATGATCTTAGTCTCTTAGGTGAGAATGCTTTGAACTCTAGTGGGAACAGACCAACCCAAAGCTCACACTCAAACCCTAAGCTAAGGGCCTCTAACCCAGCTCATCCATGAATTTAGCATCAAAGAAACCAGAGAAGAGGACAAGGTGTCCCACAAACAGAAGTTTGATACCCAAACCTTGCTCCTCACCTCCCGGGTGAGGTCCTTTTTCTAGGCCCTGGGACCATCCACACCCCTTTCCTCCTAACGAACAGTTTTCCTGTTCCACAGGCATTACCACCTTTCTGACTCCTCAAGTAGCAATGTTGTATTGGAGCCCCATCACTCCCACTCCGGAGTTCTTTTCCCAGCAGAGGCAGATATATAGGGAAAGAGTGAGGAAGGTAGAACTGGGAGCCAGAAGAGGCAACCTGGGGTCCCTAAACAGCTGTGCCATCAAGGAAGCCCTTTGTGGCCACATCCGGGAAACAGGACGAGGCAGGAGACAGACAGAAAGCAGTCACCTGTCTCTACCACACAGAATAAGTGGCCCTAAGCTGTTGTTACAAAATATACTTTTGCTGTCTCTTAAAAAAAATGGAGGAGGAGGAAGAGAGAGAAAAGAGGATGCTCAGGCTAGATAAATTCAGAATGATTTGAATACATTACTGTAGTTAAGTTTAGTACATAAAGTACCGGGGAGGGTTCTGCTGTGCATTTCAATGAGGCCCAAAATAATGAGACGCTAGCTGGGCTGTGGCAGCTTCGTCAGAGTGGGAAGGAGGTGTCCACGGCTCCCTGCCTATGATTGTCCTCTTGGGATTTGGCCCAGCCTCCCTCCAAGGGAAAGGCAAAGTCTGAAGAGGAGAAAAGCTGGGCGATTGAGATGAGACGTGGAACACCTGCAGGAAAGGACGAGCTATGTAGGTCATTGCCAGGCCTAAATAGCCAAGGAGTCCATCAAGGCACAGCCACAGTCCGTCATCGGTAGCTTCCAGGTCTTCCCAAGGGGGTGGTGGGGAGACAGAAAACCTGAGGGCAGGAAAGGAGCCTGTGAGCTGCTTCTCCCAACAAGCCACTCTCTGCGTTTCCACCTCAACCTGTGCTCACCCAGATCACATGGGACAATGATGATAATAAAGGGACTCTAAGAGCTCTGGGTAATTCCTTCCAGGACCCATCAGAGAGATGGGTATAAGGAGAGGAGAGAAGAAGCAATGAAAAGAAGGAATGAGCAAAGAAGAGAAAAGACAAAGGAGGAAGGAGAGAGAAAGACCCAGCTTTCCAGCTAAGCCTCTTGGGGTCCTGAATGCAGAGGTGGGCTGTGTGGCTTTCTCTAGCACTTCAGGGCCCATTGGATTCAATCTGCAAGAGTTAAGGGAGAAAGGGATGACTTAGCAGCCACCCATGAGTCATGGGTTCCGGAAAGCATCCCCAAAGCCCACCTATGGGTTGTATGGACCAGGGGAGGCAGGTGTGTTTCAGAAAAAGGATGCTAAGAAACATGGCGGCCATCTGTGAAAACTGAGCATCCGCCCTGATATCCAACTCCACAAGTAGCCATTGAGCACCCGCCACACTGGAACAGACAGAGCCCTGTAAGCCCATGACCTGATTCTTCACCACAGATGGAGCGAAGTGCCCTGTCCCTTCTGACCCTAACTAGAGGAGCTTCCTCTCAGAGGAGCCCAGCAGATCCTGGCAATTTGGAACAAGGGGGTGAATATTCCTAGACTCTGAGTGCTGGAAAACTGCAGGCTGGGGGCCCACCTCTCCTGGAGAAAATATAAATAGTTAAATCCATAGACTCAGGCTCCTTTTCTGTTCTCTGGATATAACTTGCTCCTGGACTTCTGTGAATAGTTAACTGAAAAGCTGTTGGAGTGGACATCTGTTGTTTTTGCCTGCCCAGCCGCTTTCCTCCTTTACTGGAAATAGCATCCTGATTTTCCTTGAGGAATCATTCCTCCTCCAAGCCCCATCCATGTGGCCTCCGAAGGAGCTGAGCCCGCCCCAGCTCCAGGGACAGACAAGAGACCCAGACCAGGACAGTGAGGACATTGCTTCCCACTGCCTGGCTCTGTTGTAGCAAGAGGACCTAAATCAGGAAGAGCCTGACTCAATGACAAGTCTTTGTGTAGAGAGAAAAATTTTTTACAGTCCTCCAGCAGGTAGAAGCATAGGTGAGGCTATGTGGCCATCTTGCCCCCACAGAGAGGCCGTGCTGCCTGGAAATCGAGTCAAGACAGACAATATTGAAGCTGAATCCTGCTGACAGCATTCCTTGATCCAGCCATTCCTAAAGCTGTCCACCCACCCTGAGATTTTCCATCACAAGCTGCAATCTAATCTGCAGTTTAATTCATCTGACTCGGGCTTCTGTGCAAGCACCTTGACTGAGATACTTGTTCATGGGTAGACTGAGAGACACACAGTGTGTCTTAGTCCACTTGTGCTGGTGTAACGAAAAACCTAAGGTCAGGTAATATATAAAGTGTATTTTTTTTATCACACTTCTTGAACCTGATCTGTCCAAGATCAAGATGACTGCAGGATGGATAGGTGGGGGTCTCCTCCTTCCAAGATGGCAACTTCCTGCCGCATCCTCTGGACCGAAGGACTGCGATGTCATCTTCACGTAGTGTAAGACAGCAGGACAAGGGACCAGGACACTGTGTGGAGCCTTTTTACAAGGAACGTAATCATCTCTTCAAGGCCTTGTCTGTTAATTATTTCACAGCGCATTGAGTTTCAACACCTGAATTGTGAGGGGACACATGAAACTACTGCGTAATAATTCCTATGAAGTCACAATATCAATGGGAGGCAAAAGGGTCCCCTCCTCCAGGTACCGTGGTCCCTAAAAAGCAGTAACAATGGCTCTGATGCATTCTGGGATTCACTGTGACTGAAGAGCTCCTTCCCCAGGAATATATCAAGCTGTGAAGTATTCACAGTTTTAAAATTACTCATCAGGAGCTGGATTTTTTTTCCTCCTCTGCTACCTTAGTTACTGATTATTTCCAGATCCATCAGATACACAAACTCTTGTTTTGAAAATGCAATCAGCACACCCACGCACCCATCTATAGATAGTAAAGAATAGAGAGCTGAAGCCCCCGGAATGTAAAGCGAGGGTGAGGAACAGGATGGAGAGCATTACAAATGTACATTCAGCAGGAAAATACTATTTCGCTGGTAATTCAAGTTGGGGATGAATAGTCATCTCATTTTGAATAATGCACTGAGAAAACATTGCCATTTGGAAAAACTTGAGTGCCATTCTTGTCTCTGAAAGTCTGGTGTGTCGGTGTCATCAGCTGCAAGAGGTCACCGCCCCTTCCACAGAGCCCAAGGTCACAGTCTCCAGTCAGCCAGATATAGCCAATCGGAGAGCATGCAGGCAGACTCCCCAGTCTGCAGTTTCTCAACTGGCTCCAGGAGTTTGGGAGCCCATCCGAGACCTCTGATTCCTCCAAACACCAGCTCTGCAGAAGGGCAGACAGTGCACAGCTCTGGCCAACTTTAAAAGCCCCATTTGTTAATTTCTTCTCTTCTTTGTACGTTGGGTCCCATCCTTGGACTTCTTATGGCCAGGAGCCGCAAGACCTTTGAGGGGAGAGATCCTTCCAACATATCTGGCCATAGCTACAGAAAAGGCAGAGATGAACTGCCAGCAATGTACACCAAAGACTTGGGACCAGCTACTTAAAGCATGTTCTAGAGATCCATCCATGCAGGAAAATAGCTTCAGAAATCCATGCAGAATATCATGACAGCTGATCTTGATGACCCTAACCCATCTTGAAGAAAATTGCTCCCTTTATAAGTATGAAAGTGATCTATTGTGTGTAATCTACATACACTTTGATCTCCCACTTTTTTTTTCCAGTACTGAGAACTGAACTTAAGGTCTTCTTCCTAAGGCACATCCTCAGCCCATCTTTTAGTTTGAGATAGGATTTCACTAAGTGGCTAAATTGACCAGGCTCTACTCACTTTGAATCCTCTTGCCTCAGCACTGCAAGAGTGTTAGGACTATGGGCATGCATCGTCACACCCGGCCTTTGATCTCATTTTTTAGACAGGCACTGACCATCACCTTCACCCTCAGCTTCAGTGGCTGAGTCACATCTTCATGGGTGTCTAATTCCTGATCCAGGAGCACAGGGCGCATCTCAACCTTGATGCCTGCCAGACACAGGAGCCCGGATAATCCATACATTCAAGCTGTCAGCCTAGGCCAGTGATGGCGAACCTTTTGGAGCTTTCAGTGATGACGATAGCCCACTGGGCACATATGCCACAGGTTCGCTACCACTGACTTAAGCTAAAGCCGTGCACATCCAAAAGCAAAAATCTCACTCTTCACAGAAAGCTTTGAAACTTTATTCCCATGAAATACTGACCTAATCTTTGCATGGAGACTGCTATTTACATTAAAACTGGTCACATAATAAAAAAAAAAGTAGTTCATTAATATGCTAAGAAGTGCTAATTTGAACATTGCGGGAAAAGCAATTGCAAATTCCATTTTGCAACTTGCAAATGTGATGCAGTGCAAATTAGGGCTGATGGACCCATCTTCAGACATTCAAACTTCATCTGGAAGTTCCCGAGCCCCCCACACCTCAGCTACAAAGATGGGTCTCAGGACCTGCAGGGGTAATTTCACTTCCATGAGGAAGAAACAGCAGGCTTCCAGTAACGGGCTGCCAAGTACCGACTCCTCTATACCAACATCACGTGGGTCAGGCAAAGGTCATCGCAGGGCAGTTGGTGAAATGAGCCAGAAGAAAAGAATAGAAATGACTCCAAGATTCCACACTTGTCTTCTGTAAGACACATCCATGTCATTCACCCCACACAGCCCACCCTAGCCTCAGCATCTGCTCCCAGTGTTGACACTGGACTGGTATGGTCTCTACCAACCAAGCTAGCTTGCAGCAGAGCATGAGAACCTTCTGTCCCAGGGAACTCCATGGGAATCAGAGCCAACTTTGGTAATTGGTGCCTATTTTTTTCCCAGGATGCTGTAACGTCCCCTCCATTGGTAGGAAATAATGCCCTGGGACTGTGCCAGCCTCCACTTGTCCCACCTGTCTTCCTACTGACCTCCCACTGCTTACAAGGGTGATGGATTTGCCAGAACCTGTATGAAGTTAAGATCCAAAGTTAATACACACACTACATGTTGGTGTCATGTCAAAAGTACCTTTAAAAGTCCTTTTGGACAGTGTCACATTGGAGAACAATATACCTTATCATGGTGAGCACATGTAATCAGCTTTTCTTCTCTCTAGCCAGCTAGGGTTTTTTAAATTGAATGCTAGACACAATGGCTGGTTTGCTTTGGGGACTGTGTTATTTGTTTTTGGTTTTGATGGAAGTGTGAATCTTTTAATATTTAAGATTCCATGAAACACGGCTAGATGTGCCAGCTCTAAGACCCATATCCCGGAATCCCCAGTGGTGTTCATTGTTAAGATCTTCCAGATGTAAGACCAGCAAGAGACCAGCCCGTGGGGTCTTCACACTACTCCAGACTTTCCCTGATGATGGGCTTCCCTGATTGGCTTCCATCCTCAGGGTAGGAGTGTTCTACTCTTGAAAGGGTACTAGACTATGTCTTCCTCTCTCTCTTTTCTTCCTTCCTCCCTTCTTCCCTTCCTTCCCTCTCTGAAAGCCTGGTGTATTGCTGTCATTGGATGCAGGAGGTCACTGCCCCTTTCACAGAGCCCAGGTCCTTCTTTGCTTCAAAATAAGTCACCATGCCCTTTACCAAAAACACTACCTGACACCCATAATTTAAATGAAATGAAGTTTAACTGGGCTCACATTTTACAGGGATTCAGTCCATGGTCAGCCGGCTCTGAGGCAGAAGAGTGTGGTGGAATAAATCTGCTTAGTTCACAGTGGCCAGAAAACAGAGCAGGGAATTAATACCAGAAGAAGGGACAGAAACAAGCCATAGACCTCAAGGTCACACCTCCATGACTCACCCAGACACACCCACAAGTATGCTCCTCCTTGTCCTCCAAGATCCCAAAGCCAATCAGATTGACACCTCACCTTAACCCCCATGTTTCCCTCCTTCTTCCCTCCTTTCTTTATTTCCTGTCGTCCCTCTTTCCTTCCTTTTTCCTTTTGCTATCCCTTCTCTCCTTCCCTTTTCCTCACCCCATTGCCCAAAAGATACACAGAGAACAAGAGGATCATGTAAAGACTGAAGAAACCTGGCTCATGCAAGTGTCAGTCCATGAACATTCCTCCTAGAGCTAGTAATAAAAGTGAAAATGTGGTCATATATATCTACAGTCTCCAGAAGAGGCCTGAAAACTTGGCCCTAAGTGTCTGATGGGGTCAAAGCAAAGGAAGAAACAAAACCCATTATGAAGTGCTTTTCTGTATAACAGAAAAGGCAATAGGTCTGCTTTTCCTGCAGTCAAGGCTACTAGAAATCTCTCTAGTGAGGCCCCCGTGAGGGAACAGAGTATCCCCACCTTAGAACTATAACAGATTTTAAAGAATGCAATTGTCAAGTCAGCTTCCCAAAGTGTCACTTCACGGAAGCCCATGACAATACAGAAAGTGATTCCTGGTCCCAAGCCAGGGCTTGACTTACACTCAACTCTCAAAAGTGTGTTTGCTCGGGCCGGGGAGTTAGCTCAGTGGTTCCGGCGCCTGTCTTGCAAGCGCAAGGGCCCAGGTTCGATTCCCCGGTAACCACATAACAATACTGGGTGTGGACCCAGCAGCAACCAATACCACATACCACAGTGCCGGGCGTGGTGGCTCACGCCTGTAATCCCAGCACTCGGGAGGCAGAGGCAGGAGGATTGTGATGTGAGTTTGAGGCTGAGCTCAGGGCCAGCCTAAACCACAAAAGCGAGACCCTGTCTCAAAAAACTTAAAAAAAAAAAAAAAAAGTGTGTTTGCTCGAAGATTATCTACTCAGAGTTGGAAACTGGAGGAAGGGAACAATGGCCCATCCTCCACCCGCACAGTCGCCCTGGCTTCCTGTGTCATATGTTTCTTCTCTATCATTCATGCCATTTTCATTCCATTCACAGGGTTTCAGTCCTTGGCAACAAACCCATTTATGACACCTTCCGTCTGCCAACTGCTTCCGAGTGGTCTGAAAATCTTAAGTCTCACTAATCCTCCAAGCAGACCCTTTCATGTAGGGCTCTCACTTGCCTACTTCACAGATGAGGAAACTGAGCTGCAGAAAGGGTTAGCAATTTCCTCAGATTATAAGTAGTAAGATCAGGAGGTCTGGCTACAGAGTTGGGACACGTTGCCCAGTGCACGGTGATCAAAGTTTAAACCTCTTTCTGGACTCCAGAGTCTACACCCAACTCAACCTTCTGGTTGCTGAACCAGTGCCTGGTTCTGAATATACACAGCATAATCCATTTAAATTCTTCTCTTAATGGTGTTGATTTTAGCTCAAAGGTGAAGTGCATTTGCAGGAGCTCAGAGAGTGTCCGCTGGAGAGCCTGAGATCAGTTCATTAACAGTTCCGGCAGCTGTCCAGCATTGAGTGTAACATTAGATGCCTAATTCCGACTCAACCACTTACACCTGCCCATTTGAAAATCAGCCCAAGAGGTGAGGCTCAAGAGAGATGATGGCATTTAAAAATGCAGTTTTCATTTGTTCTATTAGCCACACCTATTACTGAATGTTGTTGGTATAGACAATGCAAAAGGTCTATTTCTTGCTTGTTCCCAAGCCAGCCAACAAATGCCAAGGCCAACATGCCAGCCATGGCTGCTGGCTGTGGACATCTCATGGGAAGGGACACATCTGGCCAAGATGGCTGCCTTCAGCATGTACGACTCACAAATGCCCATGTCCATACAGGGAGTCCTAAAACACTGACAGTCCCCAATAATCCCTGAGAATGGAATGCAGGTTCCTCTGGACAGAGTCCTTGTCTAGCAAGGGAGGTCATGGGTGAGGTTCCCACTGCAAAGACTTGTCCCTGCCACACACACACTGTTGCATTTGTCACTGAACAAACTCCTTGAAATGATATCAAAGATCCTGCACCACTGCTGCATTAGCAAATAGAGCTTGAAAAAAAGGGCAGATGGAATAGATTCCCACATGCGGGAGTCCATGAGCCCTGTGTCACATCTGCCACTCTGCATGGCTCCTCTGGCCTCCTGGGACCCCCTCTGTGAGTGCTCACAGGGCCTCTCTACCTACCAGCCTCTGCTTCTTCCACAGTCCCACTTATTGGTGCCTCCACTCACTAAGACTTCTCATGTACCCCTTGATCTTGTGGCTTCTTTATTGCTTTCAGCTTCAACTTCAAGTTGGGGTTCCCAAACTGACTAAAGGCCATGCTGGGGAAAATACTCCTCCACACCAGGGACACCCGATGTTCTCTGCTCCCTGACTCCTTGTTCTCAGAGGCATCTGTGAGATATGACATTTCCCAGGATCCAGAAATGTGGAGAAGACCAGGTGATCAGTCCTTCCCCTAAAATAGTTCACTGAGGTTATAAAAAGTCAGAGACAAAAAGCATCAGCTGTCTTCTCTAGGTCCTGCCTGGATGAATTTCTCACGTTAGAAGAATGTGCTGGCCCGTTTCTTATATTGGCAGAACCACCTACCCAGAAATAGAGTAGATAAGGGGTACATGAGAAGTTGCCTTGGGGATGACTGTCTCATCCTGACACAAGAAGTCTAGTGCTTGCACCATTTTCTTTTCAGTCACTAAAGAACACCCTGGGTTTCTGTGTTTATTCCGCAGTTTCATAACTCTTGCTGAAGTGATCTCACATCTAAAAGACAGACCCGGTCACAGAAGCTCAGAATAAAACCAGCGTCTAGACTTGTGAGGTTGAGAATCAAACTTCCTGTTGGGATCAGATAACTGCTAACAAATGCCACCTTGCAGAGATGGTCCCTGAAAAGTACCCTCTTCCTCCCCCAATTCCTCCCACCCACTGGGAAGGCCCACTCTTGAGGGCAGGAAGCATCCAAAAGAACACATGGGCCATGACCTAGAGCAGAGAATCCAACCCTGAAAGCACAGTGGAATCAGCCAGGTCTCACCCCAGAAATTCTGACTTTATCTGGGATGCCACAGAGCTCTGAGGGGTTTTGAAAGTTCCAAGAGTTGTGCTATGCGAGCAGAGTTGGGAGCTACAGAGCATGGAAATTCTCAGTGTGAACAAAGATCCAAAGTGGAGAAGAAGAACATGGCTCACAGGACTGAGCAGAAGATGCCTGCAGCAACTGGAGAGTGGCTTCTGCTGGGGTCCAATCCTCTGCCCCACCACCTGCTCCCTAAGTTCTCCCAGGTGGCACCTGTTCATAAGTCAGACCACCAAGAATAACTGCTCACCCTCACTGAAGTTCCTAACTGCCTTTGGATGCCAGTTACAGCCTATAATTAGAATTCACTGCAACCACAAAAGCACACAGCCCATCAACAGCCCGGGACCCCCTGGCCTCAGTGTGGTCCCAGTGATTTAAAAGCTCAGAGGACAGATTCACCACACCTAGCATGCATTTCGGGGTGGATCACCCCCTCTGAGGTCCACAGAGGTGGAAGTGAATTATGGCCTCAGACACGAGACTGAGAAGTTGCAGGAGGAAGTCACAATTATGCACCGACCTGAATGGGCAATTTGTGGAGCAGGTGACAAGGGAAACTAAATCTGGCCCCCTCTTTGTCCTTCAAGTCTCCTTTGGGAAAACTTCCAGCACCCAGCCCAAGTCACAGCCTGCAATGCTTACAGCCCTGCAGAGGGGGTAAGCTTCCTTGAGAGCCTCTCTCACAATGCCATGATGATGGAAACAATATAATTAGTCTTCACTCTCACAAGTAATAAATACACTTAAATTAAAAATACACTTGTCCCACTCACTTTACCCCCGCATAAATCACAACATGTAAATACATATTCCACTTGTCTTTCACTAATCATTTACTTTATATTCTCATGTTGGTCAACAGGGCCTACCACCTTCCCATGTATCTCAGTATTATTAATATTCTTGAAAATTTAGGGGTTCTCACTGAAGACTAGATGAGAACTATTGCCAATGGCACTAGAGACATTTAGGGGGGGGAAAATCTGTGAATTGTACACCTGATTTGCTTCTATTCAGCAAGCAAAATGTTCAAGAACATTGTCAGGAACAGCCAAGAGTTTTTGTAGGATTCATTCAATGAAAAAGATTCAAGGATGAGGAACTCAGACACTCTCAAATTTAGGATTGGAAGACTTTGGAGCAAGGTGTGGCGCTTGGGCATCTGACTGTTCTGTCATGAAGGCTTCTGTCCTCTGTGAGCTGGGGACACCCTCACCTCCCCTATTTGTACTACCAGGAGTATTATAGGCCTATGAGGTGAGAGAGCCTAGTACAGAAAGCAAGACATGGTGAGAGACAGAAGCCACCTGGAGGAACTGCAGAGAGAGTGTGGCCTTCACGTGGGGGCTTCACTGAGACAGGAAATGAGAGTTGGGGAGAAAACAGTGTTCCCAGAGCCCAGCGATAGCAGGAGCCTCAAAGAAAGGACCCCTGGCAAGAGCTGCTGCTGTGGAAGGACACAGGTACCAGCACAATGTGGCCCTGCAGCAGGTGAGAAGCCTGAGACAATAGCACATCCACCTTGACCCCTGGCCTGCTTGGGGCCCTCCTAAGGGCCAGATTCAAACAGATGTGATCATCAAGGGAAGCCAGCTGTATGTACCTCCTGGGACCTTGGGAAGGGTAGAGAAGGCTGGAAAATGGGGAGAGTTGGAGTGAAAACCAGCTCAGAGGCTCCTGCAGAGCTCCAATCTCCATTCGACCCCAGGAATAAAAATGCACATGTTCCCTGCAAGGAATTCAGCTCCATGGAGCCAGCAAGAAGGCAGAAGAGAGCATAGAAAAAAAAAAAAGAGGGGAGAATGATTCTACAAAAAGTAGTCTGTAAGAAGACCAGCCAGAAGGAAGTTTGATGCCTGGAAAAGCAAAATTCACAAGAAAAGAGTTATTTGTCTTCAATGGGTTCTCCAAGCACTTTGGGCTCACCAGGCAGCCCTCACCTCACCCTTTCACCATAAGGTCCAGTTAGTATGGCTGGAGGGGAGAGAGACTCTAGAACAGCCCAGTGGAGAAGGGATGAAGTTTACCTATGCCAATCACAGGGAGTGGCTTGACCCTCTGTGTGTCTGTGTTGCTTTGGTCACTGATACGTTAGTGTCAACAAGGAGAAGTGATGTCTTGGGCAACTGAGCAGCACAAACGCCCAGAGACACCTGAATGCATGTTTCTGCCTGCAGCCCTCAGTCAGCGCCCCATTGTGTTATAAATTTCATCATAGGAGTACATCACTAGGGGGACCCCAGAGGCTAATGCAGCCCAAGCCTCAGTCTGACAGGATAAAACTGGGACTTGAAGAGAGGAGGTGACTTGCTCAAGACCACAGATCCTGGTCCTCCTGACCCCTCGGCTGAGCTGGGTCCACGTGGAATGCGTGGGGATGAGAGACACCTTTATCAGGACATGACAAAGCCACAGCTAGGCTCCAGAAGTAGACTGCCTGAGCTTCACTCCTGTTTCACTAGCTGCATGAGGCTAGGAAAGATCTCCTGAGTCTCAGTTTTCTCACATGTAAAATGTATCCTTAAAAATCGACTTATCTCACAGAGTTGTTAAAAGAATGAGATGGAGCATGCAAAGTGCTTAGTGCAGACTAAGCAATACAAAAATTTCCTTTTGTTTTGCCAGTTCATCAGAATATCATTACAGGGTAGATGAGCTCTGTGTTCTGGGTCTCCTTAGCCAGACCGAGCATCTGTCTCTTGCTAGGCCACAGGGTCCAGCTGAGTCAGCCAAGAGAAAGCTCCTTCCCTCTCTTCAGGAAGAGTGAAGTAGGTGGTGGTGTCACTCCAGTGAAGAAGGGCCCAAAACATGCAGAGGCACCATAGAAAGAGAAGCAAGACCTGGGCACGGTGGGACACATTTGTAATCCTGATGTTGTACAAGGCTGAGGTAGGAGAATCGAAATTTCAAGTGCAGCCTGGGCAACTGAACGATTTAGTAATACTGTGTCAAATAAAAAAATGGAAAAAGAGCCAGAGATGTAATTAGTGTATACACCCTGGGTTCAATCAATCCTACAAAGAGAAAGGAGGAAGGGACGGAAGGTAAGGGAAGGAAAGAGAGAAGCAGGAATGGGCTGTTCCAACTAGCACACTGGACTTAAGCACATCCATGTCACCAGTACCCAGGAGGCAGAAGCAGTATCACGTTGACTTTAAATGCCGAACTCCAATGACTAGAGCCCCACTGCCTAGACTCTGGAATCCAGGTCTCTCCTCTTGCCCTCCACAGGCACAGTTTTATCCCAGGTCTCCTCGGTGAGTGTTTTTCAGTCACAGATTGTTCTGTGAACCCACTGCAGATCCTCACAGCAGTGGCCATGCTCTTCCCCTCCTTTCTGCTCCCCTGGCCTCCACCGGTTGCCATAGAAACAGCAGGCAGAAGCCCTGCACCAAGGAGTTGTAGCCGAGCCTCTAGGGGGCGCCAGAGCAGAGCCTCTAATAGTGCCCAGGACAGGGAAAGAGGTCTGGGTCACCCCCTTCATGAGGCTCTTCAGCGCCTTCTTTTTGCTTCTGCTTCAGCAGTCCCCTGGCCACTCTCCATTCTTCCTGCCCTGCCCCCAACAGGTCAGGAGTCCCCACTACTGAGCTCCTACACAGAACAGTAGGACAGGACACAGGAGCAAGGAACCCCGACATCTACTGAGACCACAGCCAGGGAGCACTCACAGGCCAGAGGACACAGACTAAAAAAAAGAAAAGAAAGAAAGAAAATTAAAGAAATGGAATAAACTGCTATTGCTTTTGGATGAAATATCCTGATAATCACAGGAGAGGAAAACTTGAAACCATAATCATAGTCATCTTTGGTCTTTGCTGGTATAGACCTGGCCTAAGGCTTAAATGTAAACCCATGGTGACTCTAAAACTACATGAATAGTTCATTTCCTAGCAAAAGTGCCATATAGGGAAACAAATAATTTAAGTAGGGACAATGCTTCACCAGTATGCACATATTAAAAGTTTAAAAATCACAACCCGGGGAAAGCCAGGGAGCAAAAGAAAGAAAAACAAACTTGTGCACTTTGGTTCGTTTCATTTCTCCTAGCTGGAAAGATGGCTCCGTTCTGGAGCTGTCCATAGTGCCTGGGGAGGAATCCAAAGAGGGAGAAAGGAAGGGGCGCCGCTCCCGACAGAGTCAAAGTGGAAGGTCTCCTTGGAAGAGCAGAGGGGGCATTAGGAGGAAAGAGAACCAGCCAGAGCCTGGTCTCTGAAGCATTCTGGGAGGCTGAGGTAAAAGGCGCACAAGTCCGAGCCCCGATGTGACAACTCAGCCAACTAGTGAGAACTTGTATAGAAATAAAAAGTGCTAGAGTAGGGACTGGGGATTTAGCTCAGTGGTTCTGGCGCCTGTCTTGCAAGCGCAAGGACCTGGGTTCGATCCCCGGTAACCACATACCTATACTGGGTGTGGAGACTCACGCCCAGCAGCAACCAGTACCACATACCACAGTGCCGGGTGTGGTGGCTCACGCCTGTAATCCCAGCACTCAGGAGGCAGAGGCAGGATTGCTGTGATGAGTTTGAGGCTGAGCTCAGGGCCAGCCTGAACTACAAAGTGAGACCCTGTCTCAAAAAACCTAAAAAAAAAGTGCTAGAGTACAGTGGGAAGGCTCTGAGTTCCATTCCTGGTGCTGCCCAAAAAGAAAAATCCACAACTGGAAATTCAGTTCACGTTGGGTGGGTTTGTCCTTTGGAAAAACCAACAAATGCTGACCGACGTCAGATTCCTGCAGTGAGGTCGGCTTCTAAACCAAGAGCATGTTAGCGCTTGCTGGTGACGATGTTCCATCTTGAGTATTTCTCGTAATGCTTCCTCTGGAATCAATGTATGGGTTTTAGATTATTGATCACTCAGGACCCGGACCACAGCCCCTCTTTTGATGTTCTCCTTCCAGGCTTTTAACCATGAGTCATCAGACATTTGCAGGCAGAGAATAATTACTCATCATCAAGTTATCCCCCTCAATCTTATCAAGAATTTAAACTGGAAAATAGGTGTATGTGCCTTCCTGGGGCAGCACTGTAGATAAGTCAAGTCAGCAAGAAGCAATTGGAACCTCTGCTTTTGATTCTGCCTCTTACATTAGAGACGAAGAGGCTAATATCGCCATCCGGTGAACCTGCCAACAGATAGAAGTTGCCACATTATTGTGGTCTGTTTCAGAGGACAAATAAAGTATGTTGCTGCTCGCAGTGTTCCACAGAGCACGCCACACTCTAGACAGAAGTGTTTCAAGTCAACACAATATGAAAAAATTCAAAATAAAATGAAAAGTGTCTGAAAACAAACCAACATAAATATACAGCAGTCCTGTTAATTATGATTATTTATGATCATAAGAACTGGCATCAGTACTGTGGTTTCCTTTCCAAAATCTCACAAACTTGTTACTATACAGCAGTTTTGGAATCCTATAGGCTGAAAAAGGTGACGTGCTCTCTGCAAAAGTCATTTTGGGCAGCAATGACATGAGTGTGTCCCGGGTACAAGGGCTCTCTTACATTCATACACACTAATGTGTGATGTGGACACATCATAAAACTTGCGTGGACCGTCCGCTGTCCCCCCCCATGAAGCCACTGACAGCGCATCACCGATGTCCCTGATGAGCACCGCCAATCTATTAAGCAAAGTGCTCCAGTCACGTGCCAGGAGCCTGAGGAATGATCTAGAAATCCATCCCCATGGGGGAAACAGCCCACGGCACATCCCCGACAGCACTGAATATTTCATCAGGGATGACAGGACTCTGCTCTCCACCGGGCCCCTCCTCCATCACCCCGCCTGCCACTTGCTCCCCTCCTTTCCACATTTTTTTTCCTCCCAGCACTTGACAACTAGTCACGGCCCCATCACTGCTGCCCCGCTGTCCTTTCGAGCTGACCTCGGCAGTGCGCAGTGCCCAGTGGTCATGCTGTCCTCATCTCTCTCCAACCACATCTGACAGGAGACACGGTGCGTACGGCACCTGAGACGCCCTGGGACTACACAGGTAAACCAGGGAGCCTGTGTTGTCTCCAGACTAACAACAGAGGGAAAGACATGACATCTCCAGCCAGGAGCCACGTCCGAATAGTCAGAAGTTTCATCATGCGGGTGATGAAGGTAACCAACCTCCCAGCCTTCAGGGAAGAGGCCTGTGGAAGGCAGAGGGGCTGGGAAAGTACACCCAACCCTGTCCTCAGTTAGGGCAGAGGTGTGGAGCCTCAACAGGGCAGGCGGCTTGGGGGCTTCGGGACAGAGGCTCATTAGAGCCCCTCCCCCACGCGCTTTAGTCCCCCAAGACCCAAGTGGTTCCTAGCACAGCCAAGAAACCAGCTGTCCCCAGGGCTGCACCTGCCCCCTGGCACAACCCAAGGAGAGAAGGGATGTTTATTTATCTTATAACAGGAACTGGTTCCGTTAAAAATCACAAGGTAGTTTTGACTTGCTATATTCTGCTGCAACTTGTTTTTGGTGGTATTGGAGTGGAGAAAAACATGAAGTATTTTGACTGAAATAAATGCTTTTATGGAAAACAGACAGCCCTAGAGAGCATTCTAAGACTTGAAGAACGTCATACTGTTTTAAGCAGGTGACAGTAATGTCACTCTCTGAGAGGTTAGGGTATTATTTTTTTCCCTAAACCTGCAAGAGGGGGAAAAAAAAATAAGTTTCTTTGAGTGGAAAAAGTTAAGTAAAGAACAGTTCTTATTGCATGGATAATTCATAGACTGCTGTGACATACATCCCTGCTTTCGTCTTTGACAAAACTAACCAGAACTATTAGGAAGAGAACGTTTGCTAGCTCTGAGCAGAGAAGCAAAATGAAATACAAACACACTCCTCCAGTCACACTGACTTTTCTAACTTGCATTATGCTGCCTGATTCAACTGTGGCCGTGGTGCCTTGGATCACAAGCCCACTCGGCCTTCCCTCTGTTCACTGTGAACGAGGAAGGCTTACCGACACGCTTTCCCCAACCTTGAGCTTCAAGCCTGCAGAAGGTTTGGCATCCTCTTTATTTTCCTTTATTTTCTTGGTAGTACTGAATCATCAGTAAAAGGGTACACAGCATTCTGAGATGTTTCTCTAACAAAAATCTTCCCTTTTCATAAGTTCAAAGCACCGGAAGTATACAGAAAGGAGTCTTGCAGAAATCACATTAGGACACCTCACTAGGACTACTGGCTTCCTCTCTCTCTTTTCTCCGAGTTGCTTGCTCTTTCGTGCTATTTTGTAGCTCTTTCAGAATGGTTCTGGGAGGACAGGATGCATTGTGTGGCAGCTCCAGTAGCCAGTGACTCCCCATCTACTCCAGGAGCAGGTGAGGACACCAGCCCAAAAGGAACTGTAGCACGGTCTTCACCCTGCTGGGTCTACCTCTCCGTAAATACTGCCTGTCGCGCAGAAGGAAAGTATATGATTCGCTCCTAAAGCTCCACAACACCACCTGGGGATTCCAGGAAGAGAAGAGAAAAGAAGGGGAAGTTGTTTCACCGGTCCCTAGACTTTTGATTTCAGGAAATGACCAAGACAGAGGAAAAGTGGTCCAAGAACATAACTCTGCCAACCAAGGTGTCCCTTCTGCATTAAAATCTGACATTCCCAAAGACAAAATAACACTGGGTAAAGCTGCCCTTCCCCAGATGAGACCCAGTTATCAATCATGAGAATACTGGGCTCCCTGACAACATTCACATCCCAGCCGTTACAAGTCCTCTTTGTGGGCAAAACCGTTCCTCTGACGGACTTAGGTTGACAGGATGTACCTTAGAGCCCCTCCAAGGGCTGTTGCTATGGGAAACACACACTCATACTCGCCAGGCTTCTCCACCTGAGCATCCACCACATCACTGCCACTCAACATCTGAGACTTATAATCACAGGAAAAAGACTGTCACCTAGAGTCCTTGCCTCCTCCCCACAGTAAGCTATGACTGAAGAAGGCAAATGCTTTGATGACCCAGCTGGTATCTTTAAAATGTTATCCCCAAAATGTAACAGCAGTGCACAAGGGTGGCATGGCTTTGGTGGCACTGGGACTTTAGGACACCGCACTGTTATGCTATAGTAGATTATCGGCCCCTACTAACACAGGAGTGATAGTGGTCTTCCACATACACAGGACAGCGGCCTGGGAAGAGGACACTCTCAACTAGAGCTGAGCTGCAAGGGAGTGCTGCTGTGCTGGAAAACCCAGGCTCCACAGGGATGTAGCACTGTGGAACCAGGGCCTGCAGCATTAAATCTATAGCAGAGAAGACCCCCAGAATAGCCGGAAAAAGAATTCCAAGCCCAAGCCAAGACTACCACAGCAGAAGCTCACTCCAGGGCTTTAGTGGCCACCATCACATTCTCTCCTACCTCATTACCTTGGCCACCTAAATCCCAGGCTGGGTCAGCAGCTCCAGCTGTCTCCCAGCTTCCCAGAGAATGTACAATTCTTTTTCTTTTTTTTTTTTTTTTTTTAGGTTTTTTTGAGACAGGGTCTCGCTTTGTGGTTCAGGCTGGCCCTGAGCTCAGCCTCAAATTCACATCACAGCAATCCTCCTGCCTCTGCCTCCCAAGTGCTGGGATTACAGGTGTGAGCCACCACGCCCGGCACTGGTATGTGGTATTGGTTGCCGCTGGGGTGAGTCTCCACACCCAGTATTGTTATGTGGTTACTGGGGATTGAACCCGGGTCCTTGCACTTGCAAGACAGGTGCCGGAACCACTGAGCTATATCCCCAGCACCTACAATTCTTGATCTAAAACACCACCCTCAGAATTACTGTCTGTGTGCACAGGTGCATTGTTGGGATCTACACAAATGGTTGGGAGCATCCTCCTGGAGCATATTCTAATCTCTGCAGACACTTCCAATCTGAAGGCTGAGCTGCAAGAAGATGTTAGAAGCATTTGTGTGGATGCTGGTACTGGAAGGAAAAGAGCATCTCACCAATGTTGTGGACCCACCCCGACCTGCCCAAATGGGAAGCATTTGGATAGAAAATCCAGTGGCAAAGAGGAGGCAGCCTACCACATCTGTGCAAAGACATGAGCGAGTGCAAAGGTCCTAAGGCAGCGCTGAGATTAATATGTTCAAAGTACAACAAGATGATCCTGTGGCTGAAATGGAACGAGGAGGATAGAGAATGATAGGAGAAGAGGGCAGAGAAAAGGACAAAAATGAGGTCCCACAAAGCCTCATAAATATGGACAATATTTTATTTTAAATCAATCAAACCAAATTTTGAGTGAATAAGCAAAAGTCTCCTTTGCCAAAAAAAGACCACTGGAGTGTCACTGAGGAAATGAACTGTGGATTGTAAACAGGATGCAGAGTTTCCTGTCTCAGGCAAGTAGTGACAGCATTTTGAGCACGGTAACATCAAAACACGTGAAGTAGATGGAATAGGTGAAATAGACATAACAGAAATGTGTTTAAAGTGAGTCAGCTTTCCATTACTGTGATAAAACATCTGAAGTAACTAATTTATATGGAAAAAAGGTTTACTATGGCTCATGACTTCAGAAGTTCCAGTCTAGGGTCACTTGGATCTATTGCTTTGAGCCCATGGTGACACAGCACCAGCCTCCACACAAATGCTTCTAACATCTGCTTGCAACTCTTAAGAGTTCTAGCACTTCCCACTAATGTCAACCGCCAGGGAGAAAGTCTCAATACTTGCACCTCTAGAAAATATTCCAGATCCAAACTAAAGCAAAGTTGGACCTATAGTTGTCTAGGACACCTGTATGTGGTGGGATGTGGGGATTTTCAAAGAAGAGGAGTCAAAGTTGGAACATTGATCATTTGTCCACTATCCCTGTGAGGAAACATCACAAACTCAGAGGCTTGGCTCTGCACTTGGGCTGCCCTTGGCTGGGCCATTCTGGCTTAAACAACACTCAGTCACACACTAGCAGGAGGTTCGCTGTTGGCTAGGAAGAGGATAGTGGGGACAATTGATGGGTGTTCTCAAACGGGCCCGTCTGGGCATGTTCTCACAGTGAAGGCCAAAGTGGGAGAGTAGAAGAAAGTCCAGTTTCAAAGTATGTTTTGTACGTCCGCTTCTGTCTTATTTGATAACATCCCTACAGCCAGGACAGGTTGCAGAAGGGATCCCAGAGTCAGAGCAGAGGACAATGCAAAGAGAGATTGCAAGAGTGAGGACAAAGACCTCATAAGCAATCAGTCCGCAGCAGAAGGCCCTAGATGTTTGACTTGAATATCCCAGTCAATAAAGGTGCCTTTCGCAGGGCAGTCTGGACCCCATGGAGATTTTAGGAGTCAAGAATTCTATTTTGGTTTATGGATAAATTTAGGACATACTAAGGGTTCCCAAGGAATCTTCATAAATTACAATGAACTTTTTTTGATGGTATTGGGAATTGAATCCAATGTCTTGCACTGAGAAATGTCCCCCCAACTACCTTTTTTAAATTTTAAAACAAGATCTTGCTAAGTTACCAAGGTGCCCAGGCTGGGCTTGAACTTGTCATCTTCCTGTCTCAGCCTCCAATAGTTGACAAATTACAGAAATGCACCACCATGCTGGCTCCTCTTTTAAAATTTTAAGCCAAACTCATCAAGCTGGACCCCAAATCTTTGGTGATCATGCCAAAGGGTCTGGGTTCAGATGACAATGTGGCAAACAGCAGTTCCTCTGCAGTGCAAAGATGACACCTGTCATTGGAACACTTGCTGTGTTCCTCATTTGACAAACAGGCTCCCTCTGTCTCTAGCGTCCACCATTCTGTCACCACTGCAGAACAAGCTGGAGCTTCCATTTATTCTGAGAGACTCTCCGATTTTATGCTGATCGTTAACTAAGAATATTTCCCTCCAGAGATTTATTACATTAATGAGCTCTGAAATTACTCACAGCAATTAAGTATATTGTTTTTAAACTCTTCAGAAATCATCAAAACACACTGGTTGTTTTTCAAAGAAACATAAATAAAGGGTACAGTTTGCTGTCCAAACAGACTCAGCAGCAGGCTACCTTCATGCTAGTTTGGGAAGTGTTGGGTCCCTAATCTCCAAGGGAGAGAAGTGTAAGGGCCAGGCAGAGGGAGGCGCCACATCCCAGCACAGTGAAACCTTCACTCTCGAGACAGCATGGATGCTGGACCCAAGCAGCCAGGCCCAAGATGGCTCTGTACATGAGACCATTGTGAGGATGGGGGATGACAGTATGATATACTGCCCTTCGCTCTCACCCAAGAAGCGGAAGGTGAGCTGAGGACCTCGAGGCCACAGTTAAGGAGGTCACTTGTTCCCAACAGCTCATTGTCACCATATCTCCAACATCCTTCACCTCCCTGGGAAACAGGATATGAAACCCTGTCTCCAACTTCCTCATGGCACGAGTCTGTAAGTGAGCCATGATGAATCCTCAGGTGGGCTGCTTAAAGCACACACTCTCCGCCTGTCCTTGGCAAGTTACCATGGTCACATGCCACATCCACTTCCAAGGCCAAGAGTAAAGGACCAACTCTTGAATATCTAGCTCCCTGCACTTAGGTGTGGCTCTTGACACTCACCAGCTGCCCCACGTGGAGTCCTGAAAGCAGCACGTAAGGACCAGTGTAGGGTCTCCTAAGTAAACAAGAAGGCTATAGGATGGATCTCCAGAACCTATCCACATTCCCTCTTTTCACCTTCCCAGCTCAGAAATGGCAACTACCAGTAGTGTCCATGTTACAGATAAAGACACTGAAGTACTCAGAGGACAAGTGATTTGCCCACATCAGCCCTAGCCCTGTTACTTGTCTTTTCCAGGTTTTCTGGGCCCACAGGAGCCCAAGATGGGCCACACATAGGTTCTGGATTGGGTGCTGCTAATGAGAGCAGGGTAAGGGGCTAGAGGGAGGGTGGGAGGTACAGCAGGGGAAAAGCCAAGCACTTCCATGGGGTGCTGTCACCAATGGTCCTCCCCACGGAGCCTTCTGTCTCCAGGGCCCCGACTGTGCCTTCTCGATCCTCGGGCCTCGGCCACTCCATCCACGCCATCGCCACATCGTGAACTCCTAAGCACACTTGTAAACAGTCCTTCTTCAAACTCTCTGCCACTTACACTCTGTGGCTTCGAGCACACCATCTACATCCTGCTGGGCCCAGGCTCCCAGTACGATGCTTTACCAACTGGTTCACATTGCCTGTTTCTTGGGCCCTAGAAAACAAGAAATTTGAACGGGAGGCAAAGTTAAAGTTATTGGACCATTTTCTCACTCTTAAAGATAAGCAAGACTTGAGAGTTCCTTCCGTGACAGGCTTGGCGCTGCATGCCAACTAAAGCGACAAAAGTAGAGGACACAGCATGATCAGCAGCACAGAGCCATGGACACCTGCGGAGTCTCATTACCCAAACACAGCCCAGGCCAGTTACAGAGGCTCCACTCAGCCCCCTGCAAGCTCTGTGTCCCAGGAGCAGCATCACAAGCATGTGCAGAGAGCAGGGAGGACACTGCGGCCCAGAGCGGGAGTACAACCTTCCATGGACCCCACACATGCCGAAACTGGCTGACTTACCAGCAGGATCTTTCTGGTCCCAAATTTTAATGAGTGTCAGTCCAGGCCCAGGATGACCAAGGGAGCTGGGCTCAGAGAGGGAGAAGCTTCTCGCTCAGGCCCACAGGCCTCAGAGCATAGGCTGGGGCCTCTTGTGAACTCATAGGATGGCAGCGTCCCCCATGAGGTGATAAGGAAGGGGACGCAGGATGGAAACGGCCCCTACTAATCTGCTTGTGTCTTTTTTTCCCATCAGAAAGGCATGGGCTCCCTGAGGGCCCTTCTGCATCACCCCTTCTGCATCATACCATGGCACTGCCTACGTCATCTTCAATTGAGCATAAATATGGTGGCACACACCAGTTACCCAGCACTCTGTGCGCTTGAGGAACAGAAATGGCAAGTTCCAGCTCCGCCTGGGAAACTTAGTGACTTAGCCAGACTTCAGCTCAAAATTTAAAAAGGAAAAAGGGTTAGGGGTGGAGCTCAATACAAATACAACGCCCAGTACTGGAAAAGAAAAAAAAGAGAGAAAGGAAGAGAGAGAGAGGAAAGAGGGAGGGAGGGACGGAGGTCCATCTTGATGTTGCTACCGAGGCACCTAGTACTGTAAAGGGTCCAACTCAGATCTCTTCTCCCCCATGCCGCTGGGCCGTGGAAGTCCTCCCTGAGTTCACCCTGGACTTGCTAAAATGTCTCTCTCTCTGCAACATCTGTCCAGCAGAAGCTCCAGGAACTCTAGACCAAGCCTTCATACCTCTCTGGCTTCTCTCCATCCCACCTCCCTGGGCCTGTAGCCTGGGGACACAGCCCCCTTTCTAGAGACACATATCAGTGGTTCCAAAAGGAGCAAAACAAAGAAAATTACAGATTGCTGGACTAGAAAGGACGCAGAGACCGTCTGAGCCATTTTGCAGGAGGGAAAATTGATGCGCACAACCAGAAGAATTTAGATCAAAAGGCAAAGCCAGGAAGTTTGACTTCAGCCCTGGGTGCCATGCCTCCGAGCCCATAGGGCCTGTTTGCATTTATTCTTGTTTCCAGATTGGCACCCCCATTCCTGGTGGCCCCCAGGAGACTCCAACCCATGAAAGATCTATATCATGGAAGAGACTCTCTCATACTAGCCGCATTGTGGCCCTAAGAATTGTGTTAAGGTTAAATGGCACTCCATGCTTTTGCCACTATTACTTCAAGGATAATAGCCTAGGGCCCTTTGCACGCCCAGGGCTATGCAACATTTGACCTCACTGGTAGGGTGGTATATGTAAAAGGTGGCTGTCATTACAATAGGTCCATAAAAATTAAAACCTCTCAGGCACTTAGTGCCGAACATGCACATTCCACCTCCTCCCACTCTCTGCCAAGCATTCTGTGCCAATAAAGTGTAACTGTTTCAATATCCCTTTAGAGAAATATCGAATAAGGTGACCACATTAAAGAAGCAGTAAACAGTCCCTCAAAAACTAAACTAACAAAGAGACAGGACCGCTGCTTTCTAGAGGTTGCCACTGAATCCCAGATTCGGGAAGAGCTGTTTGGGAAGAGCTGTCAGGTAGCTCTCAGGGAAAAAGAGGGGTTATTTCCAGTTTTGGAAATGAGACTTTTCTATTTTCATGATATTGCAGAAGCAAGGGAAAATCTGAGGCCCGAATCACAGCATTCCCACCCAAAACAGCACAGAGGAACAGGTTCTCAACCAACTAAAACTCATCTGTAAATAGCACCAAATATGGCAAACCAGGAAGAGGCGCTACTGAGGAAAAGAGGGGCGCACCCACTGTGGGCTCAGGCCACCTCCACCTACAAGCAGGTGTCTTTGGGGAGATGACACACTGATGATCCTACATAGCTGAAATGAAGCAGTACCACAGACCAGGGTGCAGACAGCTCAGACCCACGTGACCAGACCTGGTCCAAGACACATGTCTAATGGAGGCCTTCACTAAATGCCGCTAACCATGGCGCCACAGAGAGACCCTTAGCCACAGGCAGGCTCACGGGCACCATGACATGACAGAAATAAAACTAAATTATATCACTTGTCATCATTAAGACAAATTTTCATCTCCGTTCTTCATTCAAAAAGCACTATCTTTAATGAATGAGTCCTGAGTCATGACATGGAAATGACTAAAATACAGGAATTATACTGGGGTCAACTAACGTATTTTTAAACCATGAAATTAAAGGACCCATTTATGCCCTCCAGCGATGCCACTCCCAGTCACTACAAGCTTCTCCAAAGCTGCCAGTGAGCACTGAGGCACGGGGGGCCCTTTGACAGAGGGAGCCCAAGCATCCATGCAGGAGTAGATGAGGGGTTACCAGAAGCTGGGAGGGACTGTGGGAAAGAGGACTAGAAAGAGGTTGGATAATTGGTACCAACAGACAGTCAGAGAAGAGTCGAATCCTTGGACTGTGTCTCTTAAAGATATATAATTAATATGTGCCGATTAAAAATGAAGAATAATAGTAACGGCAAGATCGAGATAGAAGCATCTTGCTAACCTGTTCATCTACATTCTTTGAGTCAGCAGCTCCATGCCTGCAATGGATGGAGACCCCACAGGGCCCCTCTAAGGCAAGCTCATTGCTAAGAAGGGCGCCGTGTGCTTACCGCGAAGGCTGTGACACTTCAGGGCCTTCAGTGTTTCCACAAAGTCGGTCCCATCACATGCACACCAGGACAGAAGCTGGCCTCGAAGGAGATTCATCTTCTGTCCTTCCTCTCAGAAAATTAAGATGTCTCAAGGTCCGAGTTCTGCAAAAATTTGGACAAGAATGACAATGAAACAGAAAAGTCTGAGACTTTGAGACCTCTCCCCCACATAGGCTGAAGTGAGAATATTCTAGTGGGAGGTCATCTTCCAAGGGACAGAGGCTTTGAAGTGGAAGCGGGCACCATATAGTACTTCCAGATTACAGTCATTAGCTTTTTTAAGTGAGTGTCAGCTCCACTCTTTCACTCTCAGTCATGATGTTTGGGTTAGATTGACCCTGCCTGCAACACTGAAGTTGAGAGGTAACTCCAACCAGCCAGTCTATTGAGATAAAACTTTGCCTTGAGCTCAGGAGTTAGTGACCCATTTCTGACCAAGTAGTACACACAATTGTGAACTACTACAATTGTGAGTAAAAAGACCACAACTATAAGTAACATTGATCCAAGGAAGTAGGTCTTAGGGTTGTTCAGAGGAGAAGGTTATAGCATGTGAAGCTGGTGATAAAACCAGTCCCAACAGGACCCATGGTGACAACTTCTAATCAGCTGGATCAAACCTTACCTGAAGTAGATTTGATGTGGAATACACCAAAACGTTTCCGCTCTGGCTTAATTCAGTGAGTGCTAGGTGGCTTTCCTGATGTACAATATTTCCAGAATATGGAGGGTTCTGTCTAGAACCATTTGTCTCCTCTCTCCTATACATACAAAGATCTAGACTCAAAGTATTGCTGGATAAGAACTGATAACACAGGAAAGAGAATCTACTATGTGGGTAGCACAAATAGGAAGCCTCCAACTTCCTGGGAAGGTTAACAGCCACTCGACTGTGCCTTTGTCCCCAACAAACACATACACATATCCTTGCATCTTTTGTGTGTAGCTGACCTCTTTTCTTATTTATCAAACCGCTGACCTTCTATATTCTGGTAGTAGGATTGAAGGCAGGGCCTTTGCACAGAGCTACATCCCAGCCTTATTTTTTACTAAGGATAAGGTCTCACAAAATTGCTAAGTTGCCCAAACTAGGCCAAGACCTGCTATTCTCCTGCCTCAGCCTCTCAGGGTGCTAGGATTACATGGTGTGAGCCACCACGTCAGGCCACCTCAGCCTTGTATACTTGGAAATCATTGCTGCTTGGAACTGTTGCTGCTGAAGTGCCTTTTGAGGGCCAGCTCCTCTGTGGTTCAACTAAGAGTATGTGGAAAGAGAGAAGTGTTTAAAATGCCGATGGCCCATGTTCTCCATAAAGAATTCAGGCATCACTCTGCCTGAATTTGGTCACCTATCGCAAGGCCTCTGCACCATTGAAGGAAAAATACAAGGGCATGAGCATGGGATTCCAAGCTCCACGTGAGTGGAAAGGACCTTACATACTTCTTATTCTGACTCTGGACCTACTGTTTCACTTCCTCCCAATCTCTCCTTCACATAACTACATAGCCTGCATTCAATGCTTCTCATAATAATGAATGCACTCCTCACATCCCTTGGAAACAATGCTGTCTTTGGTCAGAGGTAAAAGTTGCAAAATTCCCCTTTGACTTGGACCTATATCCATATCTTATCCTTGGGGATGATGAGAATTTCTGTCCTCCCCTAGAAAGTTTTCAAACACAGAAACCCAGAGATCACAGTTCCCTGGCTGTACAAATATCTGTGTTCAATATTCCCTATTCATATCTATCCCTGTCCCAATTTGTTCTGATCACAGTACTTTCCAATGCATTCTGATCAGCTTAGTGGTATAAAAGCTCTTTCTCACCTCCACTGTTCTTTGCGCCATACTCCCATTAATGGAACCACAAGTGCACTGTAGTTAGAAGGACCTACAGGGCTTCAGACGAATGAAACTTATCTTCATTTCTGAACAAAGATAAGATTTGCTTTACAGATAAGAAATCCATTTTCAAAATGCCATCAATAACAAGAAAGCCCCATTCTGTCCTTGATTCCTCTTTTCTAAGGTCCCCCACGCCCAGCACCTTGGACTGAGGAGAAACCACATTACATCACAGCAAGTATGGAGCCTGCCAGCAGCCACTATGGAGGAAAGAATGTTTCAGGGCTTCAGAAATGAATGTGTAAGTAAAAGTAAAGGCTACCAAATTGCAACTGATCAATGGAGGCCACCCATCACTAATTGTCACCCAGCGATTTTGCTTCCAGGAGTCACATGGTGGGTGACAGCCATAGATGTTGATAGATTCTGACCCTCACTAGAAATCTGGTTTCTAAAAACACAAGAGAGGAAAAAGAGGAAAAGCCAATGAAGTTAGAGGCCTAGCATGCAGAGACGGGAACGGGAACACGGGGGTGACTCTGACAGCTCAAGCTGAGGAGGAAAATTAGAAAAGAAAGCTGCTCTGCCACC
Source organism: Petromus typicus (assembly GCA_004026965.1). NCBI lineage: Eukaryota > Metazoa > Chordata > Mammalia > Rodentia > Petromuridae > Petromus > Petromus typicus. The sequence goes on from PVIR01002405.1 coordinate 62,104, forward strand.
ATATGCATCTAGCTGGCTAGGACAGCTACAAGAAATATTGCCCAGCCCGAATCCCTGGCCAGGATTGTGATACACGCCTGCGTAAGGCTATCAATAACCCGGCATGATTAATGCTAATGATTTATGTTAATTTTGCCATAAGCTTTATTTGTGCCCAGTGTTGAACTTAAGGATGTCAAATCATTCCTTAGGAGGTTGTTAGAGATTTTTAAAAGCAAAATCTAAAATATAACGCTGACATTCCATATATCATGGCCCCAGCCTCCCCAACATTCTTTGCAAGAGGAAGGTCACCATCCCCCATGTAATTGCCTCTTATCCAGCAATAAGTTCTTGGGGAAGGATTCCAAGCAGAGGAAGGATGACTCCACAGGGGCCCACAGATTCCCTTTTTTATTTTTTTTTTCCTGGAGACAGGAAAGGAGGGGAAGATTTCAGAGTAGAAAAGAAGCAGCCCCTACCTAGAAGACAATTTCTATTACTGGACACAAAATCCAACACCCAATACTTCAAGAAGGAGAGGTTTAATTGGGTTCCCAGTACCAGGGAATTCAGTCCACACATGTCTGGGTGGCTCCCAGGCAGGATGGGTATGATGGAAGACCAGGGTAGAGCCAAGACACTTAACTCATGGCTGCTAGGGGTATAAACTAAGGAAACAGTGGCAGAGAGGAAGGGGAAGGGGGCTTTCCTAGTCCCTGGGTGTTTCTCAACCCAGCCAATCTGACATGGTGTGACTCACAGTCACAGCATCCCCGAAGGATGGGGCAGGTGGGTGAGCATTGCTACCTGCTCTCCAGGGTCTGCCACACACCCCAGAGGTGGGCCACACAATCATAAGCCAGCCACGTCTCATTTTAGGTGACTGCAGCACTCACTCTACCTCTGTAGCCTCGGGGTGGGGGACACTCAGCCCTTTCACAGGGAAGCAGAGAGGCTCGCTTGGACTTTATGGCACCCAGGGACTGCTTTGTCCTCCATACCACACTGTATTGGTCACATTTCCCATCACTGGGACAAAATACCTGACATCTGCAATATATGATGGAGGGATTTACTTTGGGCTCATGGTTTCAGAGTATTCAGTCCATGGTTATTTGGCTCCAAAGAAGAAATAGCATGGGAGACAGTCCTGGAAAAGGAAAGGTGCTCAACCCATAGGATATAGGAAGGAAGGAGAGAGAGAGAGAGAGAGAGAGAGAGAGAGAGAGAGAGAGAGAGACTGAGAACCTTCAAGCCCCCAGTCATCACCTCCTCCAATCAGGCAACACGTCCATCTCTGAACTCATTAGTGGATTAATCCTCTGATTAGCACAGCACTCCTATTATCCAAGAGCCTTTGAAAGCCCTATCTTTGGACAAATGAGACACCCCAGGACATTTTCAATACAACCACAACATATCCCACATATCCCACAATGTGTGTGTGAGCACACACATTGCATTACAGGATTCTCCACATCAGCTCTGAGTTTCCAGTTGCTTTCCCAGGACTGAGGCCTGGAGGCTGGCAGTCAAGACTGAATCTGTCTTTCAGCTGTCACTTCTCTACTCTGTTCCGGTCCAGATCTCAGATGTTGATCCCATGGCCCCTTTGGTGCTTCCTGTGTTCCCTTCCAGGAATCCATCTTATCTCCATGTCATCTCACCACCCCACTCTGATAGACAGCTCCAGTACAAGGCCCTGGGTACCATGATGTGAGGGGCAAGAGCAGCAACTGAAACCTCTCAGACAGGTCAAGAATGCAACCTCAAAGGCCAAACCAGTTCATCGCACGGTACCCAATGGCCTTGAAATGAAGGGTCTCCTTGCAGAAGACACAAAAAGAGGCACCACAGAGATGGAACAGAGGTGGAGTAGCTTGTCCAGTCTAGAACACTGGGTACAACAACCACCCATCATTTGTGCAGTTCATTTACAGATTCAAACCACATGCAGATGCGAGGTCCTGGAAGCTCCGCCCTTGTGCCACTGCCCAGCCTGTCTCCTATCGTAAAGTCCCACCCTGCATTTCTCTGCTCTCTTGCTTCACCTTTGATTTCATTTCATCTTTCAAGTGTCTATTAAAAGCCCAGGAGACCAGAAGCTTTTCTACCTGAAAACCACTCACTCTGTTGCTCCTACTGTTGCCCTGGCTGCAAAATTAATCTCCCTATACTGTCCTGATAGAGCCAGAGCCAAGCCAGAACTTTATGAGAAACTCAGGCCATGGGGAACACAAAGCCCAGGTCCCTCCTATCCATTCCCCCCTCTCTTTAGCTCTTGCTAGAAATTCATCATCTATGGCTTCAAAGCAACCATTTTGATGTGAGTTTGTATCAAGAAGGAAATATCCTATCTGCTCTCTTGGATTCCTGTGATGGAGCTACAGCAAGCCAGCGTGGTCTGGGCTATATAGTGAACACCTGTCAAAATGTATGGACCGTGCCATTTATCAAATAATCTGCTCCAAGAACAGATAGGCACTATCAGCAATCTGGTATTGATCTGTACAGGCCCCTGCTATTGTTCATCCCTGCATCCCAAATGGCAGCAGGAATTAATGAAAGAAACAAAACAATGCATACCAATCACTCAGTCTCACAACTTCATTTGCTGCCCTCATTAAGTTGGCCAAAGTTTCCCCAGATGCTCAAAAGCTCACTTGAGAGAGATGGTCCCAAAAGGTCAACATCTAATGGGTCAGTGGTCCCTCTGCTACTCTCTCCCTTTTCCCAACCTGCACTGCCCTGCTTGTTAAAGCCCCTGATCCTCTGAAGCCTATGGAAGTGACGTGCTAATGGCATGCAAGAATCCCACATGATCCTTCCCATGATCTGAGCAGAAATAACCTTCCTCTATCAACGCTCCCCTCTGGTGACTGTGTTTAAGCCATGCTCATCCAGCACCTCTCTTGCACAGAGTCTGCATGGGAAGACTCTGTCTAGGGATAGACCTGAAGATGGTACCTGTTTGTTGCCAAGGAGAGGAGGAATCACTGCATGGTAGCAGGGCAATTCCAGTCTATTCTCCACAGGCAAGCTCTGCAGAGAAATGTCAGCCAAACTTCATCTCCAAGCCTCTTAACTAAACAGAACTCTTTAAACCTCTCTATCTCTCTCTCTCTCTCTCTGTGTCTCTGTCTCTCTGTCTCTCTGTCTCTGTCTCTATCTCTATCTCTATCTCTATCTCTATCTCTATCTCTCTATCTCCTGCCTTATCATCACTGCTGTCCCACCCGAGAGGCTTTGGCTCTTACTTTATGTGGTACTCCTTTAGGATTCTTCGGTCCCTCCACCCATACTGATCTCTTCCTCCCTTGAGCACTCACTATGCTTTACCTGGGCTACAGGAGTCATAAACTTTGGATCACTTCTATCCTTCAAGTCTCAAAAGGAGTAGGGAATTAGCTGAAACTATCACATAATTCTAAGCTCTATACTTTGAGGGCAGGGATATAATTTTAGTCATCTTGGCAGCCATATTTGGTGTCTGACAATGGGTGGGTAGATGGATGGCAGTTGGGTGAGTTGATGTTTGGAGAGGGGATGGATGGATGGATGGATAGATGGATAGCTATGTGAGAAGTGAACAGACAGATTGGTTAGTGGGTGGACAGATGGATGAGTGGATGAACTGTTGGGGGATAACTGAATGGTTTATTCTGAATGAAATGTGCTGAGAACTCAGGAGTACACTGGTATTAGGACCATGAGACTACAATGAAGGCACCTTAGTGGTATTCAACACCAAAAGGAGTTCCATTTCCTCCCTAAAACACAAAAATATCTCTCTGTACTCTACCTGGAGTATTGGGGAGCTTTCTTACCCTAATGGAACAAGAAGAAACTGAGGTGCAAAAGATGAAGGCTTGTCTTGAATGAGAAAGCCAGCAGTCAAACAACAGACTTCCTGAAAGGAAAGAAACTTACCTGTTGTCTGGTCTGAGCAAGACCCCACCCCCCAGCTCTCCAAGACAAACATCCTAACCCCAATCCTTGGAAGTCTCAAGGCCATGGTAGACTAAAGCACCACTCTAGGTCACCTAAGTCACAGGATGCAGTTGGCACTGAGTCCCCCAAGGTCCTGTCATTACAAGGACCACTTTCAAAGCTACCTTGATTACCTCTGTGGGGATAGAAAGGGACCACAGTGTCCCCCATGATGGAACAGAGCAGTCTGCCTTCTCAGGTTGGCAGAAGTCTTCAGTAGAAAACACTGAGAAGAGAGCTGCCATGTTAGTTTGAGGGTTACAAGAAAGGTAGCTCACACCTTCCTGGTGGAACATGAGGCAAAAGACTCAAAGTGGCATCAACAGAGGCCTCGTTCAGCTGAACAAGAGATATTTCCGGTCTGCAAAAGTACAGCCAGGTATGTGATGTGTCCTTCACCAAGGACAGGTGGCAAATCTCCACCTGTGCAGGATCCTCAACGGTCACTCCAGGTGTGGGAACCATGCTTGCCTCCCCTTCACAGAGGCCCCCTATTGCATCACCTAGATGTGGGGTCCCTCTCAAGGGCCATGTCACATGTTTGAGGCAACAGCAGCCCCTACTTCTGTATTTACATGAGGATGGCCTGTGTGGATGGCGAGGGTGAGTGGAAGGAGAGAGGAAGGAGGAAAAACATCGTCTTGTGGCAGGAGAACAAATGAGGCTCTGCTTCTTTTCCTTAGGGATCTCAGAGTTTAGTGGGAAAAGAAGGCAACTAAGAACATGTGCAGCAAGGACAAGAGGCCACACTAAAGGCTCCATGCTCAAGAACATGTTTTCTCCAGGAATTTAGGAGATGCGTACAATTAACAGACGAGATTCCCCAAATCCGGCTCCTCTCATTTGGATATGATTTGTGTGTCCAGAGGTTCACCCACAGAAAACATGGTCCCTGGTGTGGGGATGTTAAGAGATGTTGGGAATTCTAAGAGGTGGAACTCAGTGGTTAGGACATTGAGGTCACTGCCTGTGGAACAAATTAGGCAGTAATCATGGGACACTGAGTTCCTTCTCTGAGAGTGAGTTCTTATTAAAGAGCAATCCTGACCCTTTGCTGCTCTCTGGCTTCCTGTCCTCATGTCACCATGTGTCCTTGCTGTGATTTCAAAGAGCCAAAGGAGTGCTTCACCAGAGGCTCACCCCATGGGGACACCTAATCTTAAACTTCCACCCTCCAAAACCGTGAACCAAGACAATCCCCTTTCTTCAAAAAGTACCAATACTGAGGTATTTTGTTATAACATGCAAAAGAGGCAACTATTCCCTCCTTTCTGAATAGCCCTTGTCCAGAAGTGGCCAGTGGACCAGGTAGCCTTTGGGAGAACAATTTTGTTTTCTTAAATTCCTGATTGCAAATGCTGCTATGACCAGAGGAGGTGACAAACTACAGTCCAAACGACCTTAGTAGAAGACTATCCTATGATCTGGGCATGGTGGTGCACACCTGTAAATTCCAGCACTCTGAAAGGTAGAGGCAAAATGATCCAATGTTTAAACTCAGCTTGGGTGATTTAACACCTTAGAAAGACCCTGTCTCGTAAATAAATAAACAGGCTGGGGATGTAGCTCATTGTATAGGCCTTAGGTTCAGTTCTCAGTATCACAAAAAAAGCATGACTATCCTAGAAGGCTGATCCTTTCTCTGCCTCTCTAGTGCTACCACTCAGACTGAAATACAGGACCCTTGAACAGACCAGTCCCTGCTTAGATGCTAGAGGACAGGAGTGAAGCATAGGCCTAACCTCCTGACTCCTAGCCCGTGACAGCAGAACCCATCCAAAAACACCTCCGAGAATATAGTAGAGGAAAAGGAGCTCAAAAATCAGTAGGTGGCTTCTGGGAGAGGACACCAGGAAAGGCAGAAGTAGGAAGAGAGGCACAGGGTACAGGAAGATGATGACCATTCCCAAGGATCTCTCTGAATTTCCAGGAAGCAGGAGTGGACTTTGCCCCAGCCAAGGCAACAAGCCCTGCAGCAATGTCATCTGATGTCCTAGTTAGCACTTGGAATGCCAGGCTCCCAATGGGAACACCCACTCTGCAAGGCCAGCCCTGATTGCACTGGGAGCTGGGGATGGGACGCTGACCCACAGCAATGTTGCCCAGCATTCTGAGAAAGCCATTAGGCCTGGTCCCCATGCTGTCGTCAGCCAGTGAAGGTTGACACCATGTGCAACCCAAGAGCCAATGGGCAATGCTCATGACTGACGTCATCCTCAGAAACAGGATGTGGAAATGGGACAGGCTACCAGCCAATCTTGGACTCCTTCGGAATGTTGCTGGGACATGAGCAGCTTGGGAGACAGTATATGATGAGCTCAGCATTAGGTCTCCAGATCATATTTACCCAGATAAGCACTCTATACACACCACACACACACACCACACACACTTGTCCCTTTCTCTCACCAGTGTCTACATGTGCCTCTGAGCAGCCACCACTGACCCTCTAAATCCTGCCCCTCTGCCACTTTCTGTGTCGGTCTGAGTGTACATAAACTCTCATTTCTAGGTCACTCCAAGAAAGCCGCCAGAGCAGCAAAACTGGACTCCATGGTACCTGAGTGGCAATACCAGACTGGCCCTGGGATGGCTGGTGAGCCTGGGAGCCACCAAGCCAGCCCATTGCAATCACCTCTCAGTAGGAGGATATTGCTTTAAAGTAAAGCGATGTCTGTTGCCTACAGCCTCTCAAATCAACTGGGATGGGTGCTCAACGGGGTCGTCTACCAACATCTCCATTCTGCCCTTGTTTTCATGTAGACACCATCTTCACCTTGGAGATGAGCTTCCAGCATGCTGGGCATACTTGCTCAAGAAAAGCCATGATCTTGTATCCTCTCTCTCTCTCTCTTTCTAACTAATGTGCAAAGTGCATCAGCATGCACTTCTCTTGGAAAGTAGCCACTGTGATCAGGTATCTGCTGGTGTGGAGCCTAGGGGGATACACTGAACAAGGAGAATGTGTATAGCAAAGCTTGGTTCCTGCCCTCGAGGGTCTCAGAAGATAGCAGGGAAGGAGAGTCATAAGGTCACATACAAGGACAAGTAACTGAGCCACCAGCCTCATACACCTGAAAGCAGCACTGATTTGGAAATGTCCAATTCTCCAAAGTTCTCCTTTCTGCACTCCATATATCTCTTTTCCAGAGCTCACCCAGGCTCTATTATCCTACTGCATCTCCCAGAAAAACCTAGGTCTTGGAAGCTGACATTTGGTGTGACATCTGCACAGAGGTGGACTCTAGCAGGAAGTACAGGAAGACTCATTTTAGCATGACTTGTACCTTCTTCCTAGAGTACCCCCATCATAGGAACAGGGACTAGTATCCTTTATGTTGTTAAATCCCACATGGCCCATACGCTCACGAGAACCATTCAAAGAAGGCTAGAAGAGAAGAATCCAAATAACTTCACCCCCATGCCCCACACCGAAGCCATGACCAAGACCACATGGCAAGTCCCAGGTGTGGGAGATCTAGGAGTAGAAAGTAGCAATCTCTCTATGGCCCAGCATAGTATGGCATGCACAAATTACTTTTTACTTTAATTGCCCAGTATTGAAAATGAGAAAGTGTGATAGTTAATCTTGACCATCCACTTGGTTGGCCTAAGAGGTATCTAAGAGATCAGTAAAGCACTCTTTCAGGTGTGTCTTAGTGTGTCATGGTGTAATATCCTTAGCCCTTTCCATCTGGCTCTTTCTCAATCTCTGTGCTTCGGGATGGCATCAGTTGAGCAGCTTTCCCTTGCCAACACTTCCTGCCATCATGTTCCTGCTTTGGATCCAGTCAAGCATGAACTGAACCCTCTGAAACTCAGCCAAAAATAAACATTTCCTCCTAAAACCTGTGCATGTCAAGTATTCAGGCCACAGTGACAGATAACTGATACAAAAATTTTACTTTTGTAAAGTCTATAAAATAGTGAAGGACCAGAAAACCCCAAGTGCATCTTGCCTGGCCACTGTCAGCTGGGACAGAGCAGCTGTGGCCTACTTTTGACCGTGTCATGAGTGTCAGCTCCTTGTCTGGCCTATATAGGTATCTTGGCTATAGATGAGGCATAAGATGGAAGGTTCTTAGGGATCACGAGGATAAAAGTTGGCCATAGTCATTCCCAGCCCTGGTTACCCTGAAACTATGTGACCTTGAGGGGTTAATTCTGCTTCCATGATGCAATTCCAGACCTTAACAGAGCAGAGTACGGTGGTGCACACTTGTAATTCCAGCATTCTGGAAGGCTAATGCAGGCAAAGAAAGTTCAATCCCAAACTGGGAAACTTAGACACTTACAAGACCTTGTCTTGAAATAAAAACAGGCTGGGGATACAGCTCAGTGAAAAGGCCCTGGGTTCATTCCCCAGCACCAAGGGCTGAACGGAGAGAAAGACCAGCATCCTAGCTCCCCTGGTCTTAAATGCAAGGGCTTCCTCGGAGGCAGCTGTTTCCAAGAGACAGGCAGGCTCACTTTCAATGCAAAGAGGGGTCGTGATTGACTGCAGAGATCCCACAAACAAAGAGGGTTAAAACAATAAAGCTAGGCTTCCTGTCTGCCCTTTGCACACTAACAGCCGCTGTTTGCTTGGGCTTCCACATGAGTAACAGGGGCGCGCTGATTTCTATTACACAGAACATTAATAAGAGGAAGCGGTGACCCTCGATTGCAGAGAAGCAGGTAAATGACGGGGAGGGAAAGGGGCCGAGAAATGGTAGGCATTTTACACGGCACGACTTGAAGGGGAATGCGTTGACTATAAAGATGACGGGTGTTGTAGCACCGAGGAAAAAAACATAATTTTTCATTGATGTACGGCAGCGGGGCTGGAAGGAACACAAATACTACAGTAGATCCATTAACTGCATGACAAGAAACAGTGTTCACATCCACTCGCTAAACTGTTTTTGATTCTTTAGTACCAACATGCAGAATGATCCTTACATTATGTTGCCAGGGAAAAACCTTAAAATGCATTTATTTCGTAATGTAACTTTCTTGTATTATCATAATAGAGCCATAACGGTTGTTGCAAACACTATGTGGTCTTAAAAAAAACACCTAAGCACAGTTATTAAATTGGAAATTTTTAAAAGGGTGAAATTTGGAGTGTTTACAAAAGTAAGGTTGCGTAGGGGGACAAAGAAGGTGGCTGGTGATGTCTTATCTTCAGTCTCTCTTTCTGTCCACCCAGCTCCACACTGTAACTGCTGCCAGCCACAGCCAGACAGGGCTGGGAAATGTGGAAGGGGAAAGCAGGAGACAGACATCATTCAGATCCAATTACTCTGTGAAAAGTGTGATTTGCAGGAACATGTGACAGTCACCACTATCACCTTCACTTTCAGCGTCATCATTCCCACCCTTCACTCTACTATCTTCTTCACGCTCCTTGAGCCAAAGCTTATACTTCCCATCTATACAATGGGGACATACATTGTGGGGCATCTGAGCACAATGCCCGGGCAGCAAATAGATGAATATAAATAGCACAATCATTATTTGTCTCTCCCACTCTGGTTAGCGTGCAAGGACCCCCACATTCAGTGATCTTACATTAGTTGGGCTTGGAAGGAACCAGTCCTAGGTTAGAATCTTGACTCCACTATACTCTTGAGCTCTCAAGGCCAGTAGTTAATATAGTCATGATCCTAACCAATGCATCTTATCTGAGGCACTATGCTGGGTGTGAAGGGTGAACACATCCCAGCCCAGAGCCAGGCAGGTAGCCAGCAAAAGCAACCTGGGCAACTCTAGTAGAAGTGGAACCAACACACAGGGAGGTGGAGGAAGCAAACAAGGAAGGCTTCTTAGCGGAGGCAGCATTGTGAGATCTGGGATCTGACAGCAACGAAGTTGGCAAAGGCATTGCAGGTGGACTGAGAAGGCAGGAGCCAGTGGTAAGTGGGCTGTCTGGGATAGCCGGAGCCCATCTGGTCCTGAAGCTGGAGGGAGCAAAGCCAGGGCCATCAACACAGCCTGATTCTGAAGCTGGCTTATGGGCCCTATTCAGGTACATCCAGGAGGGACTGGGAAAAAGCAGGTGGGATAGAGAGGACGTAAGAGGGAAAACCTCGCAACTAAATCTTCCTTAAATGCCTGGGTGGTAATATGAATGTGTAACAAGATGGAGGATTTGGTGAGGCCGGCATTCCACAGAGTGCTGGGCTTTCCACTGAATGAGTGAAAATACAGAGGCTAGAACATCTGGACATCTCACCACTGGGAAGGGACAGAGCAACTGTCCTGCAGTATGTAGGTGGTGAGTCCACCCTGCATAGAGAAGGAGACCACAGCTCGGAGAGAGCAAAATAAGTCACCCTGGCTGCATTGCTGGGTAACAGAGCTGGATCCAAACTAGCCCTCAGACACCCCAAAGCACATTCTCTTTACTAATGCTCTGTCTTTGAATCTGATAAAAGGAAATCTTTACACAAATTTAAGAGTTTATCCAAGCAAAGGATGATTCTCAGATTTGCAGCACTCAGAGCCAGAGCAGTTGAGAAAACTCTACACTACAACAAAAGCGATATTTATAAAGGCAAGAAAACAGAAGAAAGAAGAAACTAGGAATCAAAAGTGGACTGGTCATTTCAAAGTCACCTGCTTTACAGGGGTTCAAGCAGAGGCAACTTCCTTCTCACACTGGTTGAAACTGGCTTGCTCACAGATTTGACTGTTGGCTCTCTCTCCTGGGCGTCAGACAAACAGCTCAGCTCCAGAATGGTGAGGTAGGATTCCACCAGGAGTGACACCATTTTGGTTTAGGCTGTTTGGGGGCCATCCCATCAGTTCAGTTCTAATTGATGGCCTACTACTCTAAATTTCATTTAACAAATCTCATCTTCTCCGTTAGCAACAAAGAAAGACTTGATGGCCAGGGTGGGAATGTGAACTTCACAGTCCAGCAGGACCGAGGATGACATCACCACAGATGGGCCATTTGGAAAAAAAAAAGCAAAGAAAATGCATCTCTTATCCATACTTAACACTGCTATTTAAAAATGAAATCAAGATTGAAATGTGGCAAAATAAAACCATACAACCTCAGATAAAAATTAGATGAACATTTTTATCATCTTGGGATGAAGCTGGACTTGCAAAATACCATTCTCAAGTCACACCTACTACCCAAATGATCACCATCATCTGCTCCTCCCTTTAGCTGAAAACAGCTTGGTCTTCAAGGCTCCTTTACTAAGACACAGATTCTCTCTGAGAGGAGGATCACTTTTTATAGCAGTAGCCCATAGGCTTTCTTTCTAACACAGAGACACCCAGGAGAAGAGGTGGACCTTGGACAAAAGCCTGTGCCCTCGCCTTGATCTGGTTATGGGAAAAGGCACTGGGAAGAAGTTACCCTTGGAAACCCAATGAAGAAGGGCAGGAAGGGCAGCCTACATGATTTCCGTCTTATGGGGACTTCCATGCAGCCCTACACATGTGCATCCCAGACTCTGACCCAGGCAACTGAAGGTAAATTGTAGACATCTTCAGATCTCTGAAGAGATCTCTCTGCACAAGGCCCTATGTTTGGGGTGATAAAATGAGTGTCCAGGGACAACAGAAGGCTCAGACTCCCTGGCATCCTTGGGTCAATGGGTCTTTTCTGTTTTAGGTACGAGAACTGAACCCAGGGCCTTAGCACTGAGCTACACCCTCAGCTACACCCCCAGAATTTTATAAATTTCTAAGATAGGATTTCACTAAGTTATTATGTTACAAATGCTAGGCTCCAATTGTGATCTTCCTGCTTCAGCCTCCCAGAATGCTGGAATTACAAACATGTATACCCTGCCTGTCAAACAGGTAACTCTGAAGCCACTTCACATGCCAGACACCCTGTTCCACAAGTTTTCACAGAAGTGACCTGACATTGATACCTTGAAACTTCCTTGTATTTTAAATGAGATACTTTGATACTTCCTCATATTTTAAATGAGATCATTTAGCTTGTACAAAAGAAGATGATAGGAAGACTTAGACAATACAGGTAAAAATATCCACTCTGCACTGAACTGTCCTGGGTCAGCTTTGAGGCTCTGACAAAGGCAAGGCCTTTGGTGACCAAGCACAGTCTATATGTCTATTAACCACCTACACGGAGCAGCAGAAACCTAATCACCGGTCTGTGCTCTTTGAAATAGAAAATGCCCTATTCCCTGTCTCTGTATTTTTAAGGAAACTTTTGGCATTAGTATTCCAGTTACCAAGTGTGTTCTGATGTGTGCCATACATACTGAGATGGGAGGCGTACGTCTTGGAAAGTTACCCAATGCATCCCAGAGTGGGAACCAGACTGGAGTCGGAGGACCAGTCGTCCCACCCTGTTATTTATCCAGAAGCGGCTGTAAATTCTCTACAAAAAGCAAGATTGCTAGTTCCCAGGAGCAGAAGGGTCACTAGAAGCAAATCCAGAAGACATGGCTTTATTTAATTGCAAGCTAAATATCTCTGGAACCCTCCTGTCCCCTCCCAAGGAAGGTCACTTTGCTGTAACAGCATGTCACCACCTCCTTGGTGATTCTATCCCCCTGACCAGACCCGGATTTCCTTTCTGTATTACCAGTTCCCTCTTCTGAACCACTAGGACCCCATCTGCCACGCCAATATTTGGATTTCCGACATCATTCCCCACACCCCCGAGCCCATCTCGCCTCCATTCTCCCTCAGTCAGGTACTCAGAGGCCCCGCTCATTAGCCACAGAGTCACAGCGACTCACATGGTATTAAGACAGCAATATCATCTTATTGGCTATTAACACAAATGTGCCAATAAACATAGTGCATAAAAATTATACATATTCCCTCGGAGTCCATAATCCCAGACTGGTACAGCATCATGCAAAACACACTTCCCAAAAGTCGTGCTTAAAGTCATGATGTACAAATTGAATTTTAAATAAATTTCCTGAAACATCACCCGTGGTTGTAGCCGCATTAGCTGTACACATTTGCTAAAAATAAAGCACGGAATGACCATGGCCACCCCAACCCCAAAAGGATGGGATGGATGGGTAGTAATGTGCTTTGTCCTCAAGTTGTTTCCCAGACAGGCTCGCTACATAGGCCTTCAAGGGCACTTGTTAACACAGCCCAGCCTCTCTCCTTACGGGTTTCTCCTAATTATCAGTGATCATCAGGTTCCAAAAGTCAGCTTGTCCTCACCTCAGTCTCCATCATAACGGAGATGCTAATTGCATTATCGCCCTGCCAACACCCTCTGAAATGATGCCCTGATCATTAGCAGCCTACCAGGGAGCCAATCAGAGTGGGCCCAAATTCAGAACCAGCCAGTGGTGTCCTCCCTAAGCCCACGTGCGTGTAAACACTAAAAACGCCAAAGAGAAAGGACCTCTGGGGATGCTGAAGACCAGAACTTCCCCCAACAACCCCATAAAATCCCTCACTGGGACCTAGTGCCATCAAACGCATACACTACAAAGCAGTAAAAACTAGAAGATCCCCCCATTGAACCCAGAGCCACTCCTTCACTGAGCTGTATTTCCAGCCATTTTTATTTTTAGACAAGGTCTCACTAAGTTGCCCAGGAAGGACTTGCTACCCTCTTGCCTCAGCCTCAGAGTGTGGCATATGCTAGAGTTCCCAGCTTAAAGCCTTGCTGTGTTATTTTACCAACTCTCTGACTCCCAAGCTGTGATCATCCAATAAAGTAAAGAATCAAAGTCAGGGCTGGGGATTTGGTTCAAGTGGAACTACCTTGGAAGCACGAGGGCTCAAGTTCAGTTCCCAGTACCACAAAAAAAGGTCAGATCAGAGTCAAGTTCAACACCCGGACTGCAAACAAAAAAGAAGTCCCATTGTGTTTTATTTCATGAAAAATTCCTCTATGAATATTGTCATAGATAATAAGTATTTATGTTTACTTACATGTTACTTTTAGCAGAGATCTAGAAAACAGTTTGGCCTTGTTTACTCCACTTAATGGTCTTAAATGTCCAGAGTAATACTGTGCTTTCCTACAAGTATCCTCCATGTGACCCCCCAGGCAGGGGTTTTCTGCATTGAAATGAGACTCAGCTATCAAAATCCTCCCAGTTCTTTAAGGTCTGGCTCCAACCCCATTCCCTTCTGTCTTTTTTCATAGCCCCTTTACAAGAGAGAAGATTAACTAGAAACAGTTGATATCTTTATGCTGTAAGGAGCTCTTTTAAAGATTCAATCCTCAGGGGAAAAAAATGGTCAAATCATCAAACACTTCTTAGGAGAAGAAATATACATATACCAGAGACATGAAAATGTATTCAACCTCAGTATAAAAAAGTTTCAATTTTAAATATTTTTATCTACAGAGCAGGAAACTTTGTGAACACATCCTTGTTTGGGATTTGATACCACCACCATTCCCACACATTCAGCAGGGCCAACCTTCCCTACAGGGAAAATCTTTGTAAAATAAGTGGGAACATACACTGTCTAGGACATTTTTCTCTAGGAGTTTCCCTTAAGAAAATAAACAGAGGGGGCCCCAGTGACTCATATTAAAGAATGATTGTCACAACTTCACCAATAATATTTAAAAAAATTAGGAACTCAGTGTTTAACAAGAAAGAAACAGTTAAGCAAAATGGTATATTCATAAAAGGCAATTCTGTGAATTCTTAAAATTTAAAAAAAAATCTTGTGAAGGCCATCAAAGACATGAGAATTGTTTGCAATGTTTTGGAGGAGGGACAGAATATTAAAAAAAAAAAACACATTGTGTAGTAGAATCTCAATTTTGAAAAAAATAATAATACATCTAAATGCCCATGAGCCTGTAAAGAAATGCATAAAAAATTTAACAATGTTTATCTCTGGATGGTGGGATTATAGGCATTTTTTATTTTCTTCTTGAAACTTGCCAGTATTTTTGAATGTTGAAAAATAAATTTGTATTACTCTCTCTTCAAAAAGCAACATTTCGCTTTTGTTCTTTACATGCTATGAACCCCCACAGCACTTGCTGTCAGAGTAACTTACTGCAGCTGCACATCACCCCCCCCCCCGTGTGAACTTGATTCGGCATCTGGCTGGCCTCCCCTGTTCTTCACCCAAGGCCTGTGGGCTCAGTTTCTTATTTTTAGTTTTTTGATCCCAAATTTCTCCAGTCTGACCATTTCTTTTGGACCAACAAACCCCAGACAGATCCTCAGAGGAACTGGAGACCAGAGGTAGAACTGGGAGATGGGAGACAGGAAGAAGTTCTCCTGGATCCCACGTGGAGATGGGGTGGACCTTGTTTGTGCACATGTTTAACCTATTTCCAGGTAAGCACTTGTAAATATAGTGATAGGCCTTGCTGTCCTCTGCCGCCCCATCTGTAAGCCCCTCACTTGGGTACCCTGGAGAAGGAGATGGGTACATACTGGGGCTACGGTTAGGTCCGGAGGATCCTCACAGACCTGCATGCTGAAGGCTTGGTCCTCTGCTGGGTGAAAGTAGGCCTTTTACGTGGTGGCACTTAGTGAGTGGTCATGAGGCCACTGGACCTCACTGGCTGGTCTCAATCACCTGATCTCAGCGCTCTTTCTTTCTCTCTCTCTCTCTCTCTCCCTCCCTCTCCCTCCCTCTCTCATTCTCTTTCTCTCCCTGGCAAAGAGATGAGCCATTTCGTTCCACTGCCCACTCACACCAAGATGGGCTACCTCACCCAAAAAGCAACGGGGCCAGACAATCTTGGAAACCTCCAAAATCAGGACCCAAATAAACCTTTCCTCTTTTTAAATTTATTGCCTTAGGGTTCAGGGTTGTAAGTGCTTCCATGGCCATGGTGGCTTGATTTCAGTGATGGGCAGAGAGGCAACAATCTGTCCTGAAAATAAGTAAGATGGGTCATAGAGACCTTCCAACAGGCAAGGAAGCTGTGGTTTTCTCCTACTCATATTCTATCTTGCACACTGACTTGGGTCCTACTTGAGTCTTGTGAGAATGTATCATATTATTCTGTCCTAGGATAGTCACTTTCCCATCCAGCCAGGTCCCTGGAAAGCCTACCAGAGACTCAGAGACCACATTCCTCCCTTACATCCTTCCTCCTAGTCCTACCCTGGCCAGCCCCAGGCTAACTCCTCTGGAAGGCAACACAGCCCACATCACACAGAAGTGCCCTTCTCCATCACAACTAGTCCCACTCTAGAGGGGAGGAAGGACCATGATAGAAAGGAGAGAAAAGCCTCCTTCAGGCAGTCTCACACTTCCCCCACTGGCCTCACTGTCTGTGGCCAGAAGGCCAAAGGCACACAGGAAACACTCCATTATCTCTTCCACAAACAGCTATTAAAATCATCATTTCATACATGTCTGTAATCCCAGCACCCTGGGAGGCTGAGGCAAGGGAGATCACAAGTTGGAGCCCAGCCTGAACAACTTAGTGACTTAGAAAGACCCTGATCTCCAAGTAAAACATAAAAAGGGCTGGGGATATAGATCAGTGTCAAGGCCCTGTGTTCAATCCGCACAACTACAAAAAATAAAAATTAAAAAGTCATTTCAGCTACTGGTGTTTCTCAATATGGGAACAGGCTCTGGCCCTGGCTGGTTTGGTCAGGAGAATCCCTCTTTTAGCCTGAAAATTGCCAAGAAGATTAATCCAGGCAGGACCCAGGCAGTGTGTCCTGGAAGACCACCTCGCACTATCCCCAGTGGAGACAAGTCTCTCCACCAAAGAAGGAGGGGTAACAAATCGCCACTGGAGCTCGTTGTCCGGCCAGCACCATTTTGTCTTCTCACTCAGCCCAGGGCCAACAAACCCTTCCTCCCTATGGAAGCGCCAGGCACCTCTCAGCACTCAAAGTGACAGAGTGCCCTGTTCTACTTTCTGTGGCCAGTTTCTGACTCGATCTTTTCTCTGTCTTTTCACTTTCTCCACCAACCGGGTCAGACTGTCAACTGGCCTCCACTGCAGTTAACCTGTCACGGCAAGGAGCCTGGAAACAAATTCAGTGAGGCAGGGAGGCTGTGGCGATCATTCCATTATGTCTCCTCTGCTTCCACCCCACATGTGACTCACGCCATCCCTTGGAGAAGGCGAAGCATCAGATTGAATCAACACTGGCTCGCAGGCCGCGTCGCGGAGCAGGGGCGCGGCGGCCGCAGGTGCCTGAGCCGCCATCCTCCGATCTGCTGAGGACAGACTTCGCCTGCAGACAGCCCGGTGGGGGAGGATGCACTGCGAGGAACCTGACCCTGTTTCAGGTAAGCTTCTGATTTACAGTTCATTGTGCTTTCTAACGAATAATTTTTATATAATAATTCCAGCAGTAAGCACGAAACCTTCTTCTCGGGAATGCAATTAAGGGAAAAATTAGCAATAAATTGTTTTCAGTACTTAACCCGGCTCTAAATTTATGGCTGCTGGAATTTATTGTTTTAGAGGCCTGAAAAATGGCGATTAATTTTATCGCATTTCCTGTCATTCAACCTCAAAACTGAAAGGTGGCTAAGGAAGTGTCCCCCAGCCTCGGCCCTATGTTTTCCTGCTCCTTCCAGATCTCAAATCTAAACCCCTCCAGCGTTCTCTGAGGGCTCTGAAGACAGAAAGGAAGAAGCTGCTCTACTCACCAGTGCGTTGGGGGTGGGGGGGGGACTCCTTTTCCTCTGCCGCAGCCCCGGGTGCTGCCCCCAGAGCGGGGATGTGCATTGCAGAGTGAGTGTAAATGAGAAAACACTAAGTTAGGCTCTGATGCTCCCCCAGCCCCAGCCCCGTGCTGGATGTATCCATTTGCCCTATAAATAAGCACTGATCACCTCCATTTTATTGAACTCATTTTCCAGGCAAGCAAAGACCACAAGATGCCTCTGCACATTTTCTCTTTACACCCTCTAGTACTGCTACTAGTGTCAACTCCGACAGATTTATGGCCCATTCATTCATGGGAACAAAAACCCTGCCACGCCTGGTCATGGGACACACGATAGCAGTTAGTTCAAAAGATAACAACTGCAATCCCTCACCTCTCCATCCAGCACTACAGAGCCAGTAGTACTTTGGAGGTAATAAATGCTTCTCTTTTGTGTGCTTTGAGTTATAATCCAAGAATAACTGTGCTACTTCTAACTCCACTTCTCTAGGAAACACTTTCTTCTCCCCCAGACCTAACTCCAGCCCTCTTTCTGACTGGCAAGAGGGCAGGGAGGGGCTTACACAACCCCTCGTGCAAGCACAGTAGTCCAGGTCTCCTCTGCCCAGACCATTCCGCATGGGCTATAGCTGGTTTGCCAAGGCTTTGCAGCTCCTGCAATTGCACACAGCTGAACAGCTGAGCTTCCGGTGTCTTGGGACATGTTTGCTCCTGTGCAGCAGATGACCCTGGGCCCTGACCTGCAGGCTCATTTCCTCCACTGTCCTGTCTGCAGCCATCAAAGAGCTCAGACCCCAGGCCCACACAGCCTTACGCTCATGTGACCAAGTGACTAAGAGGGAGCTAGCAAGCTTAACAGACTCTCAGGAGGATTGGCCTGCTTCTTGCAAACTTGGCCTGTCGGCCCTCTCCCCATGAGAAGAGGCAGCCAGTGTGACTGGTTCACCACCATCCCCAGGGCCAGGCATGTGCCAGACACAGAGCAAACATACAACACGCATGTGTTGAATGAACAATGTGGGGGAAAAAAGCCAGTGACCAGGAAAGAAACAGAGAGCATCTCTTCCAAACCTCTCTTTTGATAGACAAGGTAACTGAAGCTCAAACAGGGAACTATTTGGTAAAGAAAGCAATAAAGTGTCCAAGCATGATCCCTCATTTCAAAGCTAGGATTTACCACTTACAAACTTCAGTCTACTCATCTGTAAAAGTAAGAATATCAACTCTATTCAGGATATCAGTGCTAGCATTAAATACAGTTATTCCTCCCAGCCATAGGGATTGGCTTTAGGACCCCTTTAAAACACCGAAATCCTTGAATGCTCAAACCATTCTATAAAACGGCATGGCACACATATATAAGTGGTGCATATCTCCTATACTAAATCAAGGGCAGATCACTTAAGTGCTAAGTAAATGCTACATCCACAGCTGTTTAGAAAAGGCTAATAAGGAAATAGAGCAGGTTCAATCTATACACAATTTTTTAAACATTTCTGATGCATAGTATAGTCGAATCTACAGATACACAACCCACAGATAGAAAGAGCCAATTTGAGTGACTGACTGATTAATTTCTAATTTTAAAACTTGGCACAGTGCTAACCAAACAGTATATTTCATTCGATCATTTAGTGTACTTGAAGAAATAGAGAATTTCACAGAAGATATTTTAAGAAAGATAAAGAGAGGACAAGGTCAAGGGGAGGGAGCGATGTGCTTTAAGATATACATGCTTGCAGTTTTGGGAGCCTTCCCACGGGATTCGGGCTGCCTCCACCCACCCATTCTCTGGGGCATGTGTGCTTTGCAGATATCCTGGTGTTGCTATTCTAATGATCTGATAATCAAAGAGCAAAAACAGAGACTAATAACAGAAGATCCAGGAGCTGTCTCCTTGATTTCTGCCACTCTAGACTGTGGGTCACTTCTTGGGGTCCAGAAGAGGGGACGTGATCCAATTCAGGCATTTGAAACACAAACTGAGAGGTCCTAGGCTGGAGAAAGTGCCAGAGAGAGAAGCCAAAGTCAAACTTCCCGTGAAAATGCCAAATGCAGTGTGGGGAGAAGAGGTTGTGAAATGCGTAGAAACGAGACTGAGCATCAGTGGTAAGTATATTCCTTGCTAATCAATCAGCTTTTATTGTGACGCCTCGAGCTCAGCTCATAAGGCCGGAAAGCAGCTTCGGCAGCAGTTTAAAATGTTTCCAGTTTAATAATCCCTGCTAATTGAAAGCAGCTCAGAAACAGAGGGGGGTGGGAGGCTGGGGCCACACCCGCACAGTTTATGGCAACAGAGCTGTTCCTGGAGGGAATAAAGTAACCTTTGATGATAGAAGGGAAACCTGGTGCACCAGCCCCAAACAACCAATTCCTGTAACTGTCTGTGTTGGCCCTGAAACCTTTTCTTCTTATGTTTTAATTGTGGAATGTTACAGGAGCAGAATTGCTGAGAAACCTGTTTTTAATCTGTGGAAAATTAACCACCCCCTGCTGCAGAAACTGGGAGTTTTTTTTTTTTTTCCTTAAACAGAGAATTACATTCATTTTTATAATTGTTCTTTTCCTTTCAAATCACCTAATATGACAAATGCTGGCCGACATTATAGTTCACCTGCTAAAGAGTGTCTATGAATCGAGACTTCACTGCTTTAATGGAGAAATTGCCTGATTTAAGTAAATCACGTCACCTTCACCCTTGAAATCATATTTGTTGCAGACATCTGCTGACCTAAACTGCAGAGCAAAAACAAAAACACATTTACATTTCCAGGCTGAGATATTTGGTTCAAATGATGTACAAATAGGTCATAATGAAAAGTAATTTTAGCACAAGCAAAGGTATGATTTAAGCATACTTTTGACAGGTTTTACAAATACATAATTATTTGGTATTGTAATTTAAACAGGTAAAAGACAGAATTTAGCACGAAAGCCTCCGTCCTGGTTCCTTAGGTTTCCAAGGCAGAGCTACAACTAGGGATATGAATACAGTTAAAAGGACGTCATCTGTCTGATGTGCTACAAGTCTGCTGCATTGTCCTACTCCCCTTTCCATACCCTATGAGGTATATCTGGCCACACAGATTTGGTTCTGTGAGTCTCCACTCCTACTAAGTCTCCCCAGCTAATTTTTAAATGGTGTCATCAGTAAAGAAAGAAAAACAATAATGGAGACCCTAAGTTCACTCAAGGATGGCCTGTTGGTCAGCTTCTCATGATTGTAACCAACATACTTGGGGAAAACAAAAGATGAAAAGATTTAGTCTGGCTCATCTTTTCAGTGGCTTCAGTCTGGAGTCCCTTAACTCTGTGGCTTTGGATCTGTGGACATACTGGAGAGTGAGACAGGGAAGGTCTGTTCACTTCATGACTTTTGGGAAGCAAGCAGAAAGAGAGAGAAAAGAAGGAGCTGAAGTCCCAGCATCCCATGAAAGGGCCCACCCCCAATCACCTGACTTCCTCCCTGAGGCCCTGCCTCCTAAAGGCTCCGCTACCACCACAGAGTCTTTAATACATTGCCTTTGGGTGATATTTACAATCCAAACCACTCCTGAAAATTTTGGAGAATATTGAACTAGAAGTTCCTTCCAACCCCAGGATTCTGTGTTTAAAAAGTGCCACTTGCATCTTTTCTTCCAAAATTATATGTCAAATTATTATTGGAATTTTTTAAAAAATTAATAGCCTTTACACGTGTACCAGATAGCAAACATCCCTCACTCACTAATTTAAAACCAATATTCCTCAAGAGCCTGATACATGCAGACACACAGTGTCCTGGGGACAGAGGGATCACTTGACCTGGATGTTGCAGGGATTTCCTCCCAATAAGGATCAGCTTTCCAGAGATTTATAGCAGTGGATACAGGAATTGGGCCCAAGGTTTTCCCAAAGTCAGCCTCTGATTGGCTGTTTCTCACCTAGCTCCATGCCCACAACGTTGGCCCTGAATGATAACAATCATCCCTATCACATGTAGGCTACTGAGGGCCAGGCATTTAGCTCAGCAGCACAGTACCTCCCTGGCAAATGTGAGGTCCTGAGGTTGGTCCCCAGTATCAGTAAACATCTGTTGGGTTGCTAAATGAAAATGGCCATGGTTTGGGAAAATTCTAAAAGGTCAACAAATGTGAATGTTTTCCCTAAATGAAGACAATGAACAAATGTCACAGGAAGCAAATACTCCTGTCACTGAGAACTAGACCCTGGTTCTTCCTTAATCTGATTATACTGAGTGAGCATTTATTTAACTTCTTTGTAAGGTGGAGATAGGAGAGGGGTTGTCTTCCTTTTCCCTCCACTCCTGCATGCCAGCAAGGACTCCAAGTGGGAAAAATATAATCACATGCTTTGCTTCCCTCTGACCCCAAATAGGCCTTCTCCAACTACCATAAATCTGGAAGATACTGGAATTCTTAACATTTAGTTCCTTTAGTAAAAATAAAATGACAGTTACACATAAATTTACTTGGTAAATTTTTAAGTATTGCCTGAATAAGCTACCTTTTTATGAAGCTGAGTTTTCTAATAAACTAAAGTGGTCCATCTATAAGTCCCCAGAGATTATGAGGTACAATGAATGTCTTTATCTTACCCTAAACCATGACACTGAAGCCAACACCTGTAAAATATTACATACAGTTTAATCTCAAAATTCATCTACCACACCTAGAAACTTGAAGTTCTTTCTTTCTCTTCCTCTCTGCTCCCCATCTACTTCTTCCTCTCTCCTTCCATTCATTCATTCTCTCTGATTTCTTTTCATTATTGAACTTTGGGAATATTTGCATTTTGCCTTCCATAGAAGTCTGTGATCAGAGAGTTGGATTTCTTTCTAGGAAAAGTTCTGTCTGGCTCTGGTACTACACTATCAATAAGTGGTGAATCTTTATTTACAATCATAGAAGAGATGGGCTGGCTGGGCCAAGAGTAGGATAGACCTCCAAGTCACAAATGCTCTGGCATTCATGGGAGAGCTGGTGAAACAGAAAAGCAGTGCCTGATCCCTGATCCCAGGCCGGATGTCTTGTCCAAGCAACCCCTTTGACTGCCTCCATCCTTTTCAGACTGGACAGAAGACACTGGCTCCAGAAAACAGCCCCTCAGTTTTGGTGTCAGAGAAAGAGGGACAACACCCACTTCCATAATGATCACTGTGTGTGTTCACACGTCTCGTGAGAGACACTTTCACATCTCCTCTGTCAACAGATTCTAGCTGTGAGTGCTTTCTTCAGCCATCACAGCCACTCAAAAAACCCACTTCATGTGACTTGGCAAGACTCAGTGAATCCTCTTAGACTTGGATTTTAAACAGAGTCCCTAAACTCACCCTGAAAATGCAGCATGAAAAAGCAGACCTCAGGTGGGAGGGGAGGAAAATAATCAAGTGGTACCAGAGAGTGACTGAGGACTTCAGTAACAGGAACTTCACTTGACAGGTGGAGGAATAATAAAATACCCGTAACTCCATGCTGAAATACAAAATCCATTGAATGAAAAAATAAATGAGGGAGAAGGACACCTGTTCCTTACTACAGAAGTTCAATTATTAACAACGAAGGAATGATGAGGATATTAAAGTCACAAATAACAAACACTATGAGAATAATCACTGCAAACAAAAATCAGTGGTGGATGCTCAAAGTAACAGACAAAGTATAATAAGAAATAAGATATCTGAATAGCCTCAAAGTATCTCTCCCCAAGATGCCTGTTGGGAACAAGGAAAAAGCAGTAATTCTCCAGTAGAGACCCAGGTAGATAATTCCTGAACCAAGTGATCAAACTTAATATCATATGCATATGTACAAGGCACCTGCACCTCCTGGTAAGATATGCAAGATACTAAAACATAATGAGTTCCAGCCTAACCTACATAATGAGCCTTTGTCCCCCTCCAAAAAAAACCAAAATACAATTTTTATCTTAAAAATTTCTGTTACTTATAAAACATAATAAGATTACAGTTGCATGAATAACAATATATTTAAAGATAACAAAACACATTGGTGTCATAATTATGTAAAGAATGCCTAAAATGATACATTTTGAGCATAAAATTATTCTCAGACACATTTCCACAAATTTCTGCAAATTCATTTATTAGGTGATCGAAATGATTATTTTTAGAAACATCATTCTCAATAGATACAATGGATGCCAGTCGATCAATATGCATATCAATCAATACATCCATCAATGTGGGCAAATAGCATTTCATCATTTAAACTTGAGGATGATTCTCCTGGTTATGCAAGTGTTATTGGAGCGTTTAGTATTTTACAGGCTGTGACAGCACTGGAAGTCATTTCTGATAAACTATTTCAAGATACACATTTTAGCGCATCTAAAGCTGAAAGATACTCATGGAATAGTTTTTTCTAAAAAGATTTAACTCTTCACTAGAATTAGCTTTTTGTTAAGTCTATATTTAATTTTCAATATAAATTTACACAATGGCATTTTAATGTTTTCTCTGACATTTTCCAGAACTTGGGGCAGAGGAGGGGGACAAGAAACCAGAAGTGGCTTCATGATTCCGATGTAATTCAAAATGCCTGTTCATGCATTCTATCCCCATGTCTTCAATTACAAGGAAAAAAATTAATTTTAAAATTGACTTCCTCAATAATAATTGGTTTATCCGAAGCATCACATGAAAGAAGGGTTCTCGTCCATCAAACATGACACTCCTTGAATTGAACCTTGTAAATATTTGCTTTGCAAATGTGACGGTCTTCAAAACCTGAGATTTGAAACTTTCGGAAGATTTTAATAACTCCTTGAGAGATTTTATTGTGATGTTCATAGACACACTTTTTATTTCATACTAATTTACTGACAGGCTGCTGTCTGAGTATCAGCATCCCCTGTGCTGGTCCTCAGGTCAGAGCTAATATCTGTGCAGATGTCAGAGGGAGCAGTTCTGGGGACAGGCAGGTAAGCTGATGGCCTACATCTGGTCCCAGGGCCACTCTCATGACGATGGTGGCTATCACCAACATTGATGTTTCTAGTACACTGACAGTCTTGAGGCTAATTCCTGATCACACCACTACCTAGAATGACTCTTTTAATGCTAAACATGTTCAGTTGTCTCTTATGATTTCATTTATAAAACACAAGTTCAATGACAAATTCATCAAGAATTTCCCCAAATTCCAAAATGGTTAAAAATGCTGCAGCAAGACTATTCAGGCACCCAGCATTCGCAAGTTGCAGGCCCTACATATAGATTCGGTTTGGGCAGGTTTTATTCATAAGACCATTATATTTAATGCTTTGTTCCCCTACCATATTGTCATTCAACACAGACCTGGAAGCTCAGGTTACATACAAACCGCTTCACCTTCTCAAGTGGTTGCATGGTGTTTGATAGCTTCCTCCTATGTTTTGTTTTTTACTGAGACATAACAGTCACACATATTTAGGTGGCACAATGTTAATCTTTGTGGTGAGAACATTCAAAATCCTCTCTTCTAGCTTTTCTAAAAAATAACCTACATTATTATTAATTATAATCACTCTATCATGACTGTTCGACTAGATCATCAGCTTTATTGGCTTTATGGCAAACTAGGGGATGTGTAAAGTATGCTTGGATATGTGTGTTTGGATGGGATATGGAGATAACTACCACTTCTGGTGCCTGATTTCTTCTTCTCTGGCAATGTTTCCCTATCCTGCTTCCCAGGCACCATGAACTAAAGAGTTTTGTTCTTTCACCACAGTATTCTGGTCGTGGTACTGGCCAATCATGGACTTAAACCATGAGCAAAAATATACCTTGCCTTCTTTAAATTATGTAGGTCAGAAATCAAAAACTGACTAATACACCTACGTGCAGTAATGCACTAGAACTTACTCCTCTTATTTAACCACTGTGTAGCCCTATCACCCTTTCTCTTCTGTCCTCTACTTTCATGAATTCTCCTTTTTCAGATTCTTCATAGGAATAAAATAGTATTTGCCTTTCTGTGCTTGGCTGATCTTACTCAATATAATATCCTCTCTGTCTACTCATGTTACCACAAATGACAGAACTTCATTCTTTGAGAGCTGAATAGTATTCCATGTGAATACTACATTTTCTTTCCCATTCATCAGTTGATGAGCGCACAGGTTGATTCCATGTCTTGGTAGTTGTGACTAATGCTACAGTAAACATGAAAGTAGAAGTATGTATTCAGTATGCTGGTTGCATCTCCTTTGGGTACATACCCAGTAGTAGGATTGCTAGGTGCTATGGAAGTTTTTCATTTTTGTAAGGAACTTTCATACTACTTTCCATCACGGCTGCACAACTCTGCATTCAGTAGCATACAAGGGCTCCTTTTTCTGGCATCCTTGTTTTCAAGGCTGCATACAACATTACAAACAATTCTGTAGTCCACATCTTTTTTTTTAAGCTATTGTTTCTCTGGGATAGATGCCAAGAAATGAAAGTGCTATTTTTTTAATTAAAAATGTCTAACTTTTACTGAATTGTTAACTATGTATCAAGCAGTGTCCTATGAGTTTTGTATATATAGATCATTTAATGCTCTTACTAGAACCATAAGGTAGAGAGTATTTAATCCCCATTTTATGAATATGAAACATAAGACCTAAAGAAGGTAGGTAAATTGCTCAGAATATGTAGTTAGTGAATCAGGTAATTTGACTCCAGAGCTTGTGCTCCCAGTGACTACACTATTCTGCCTCCCTGGTCGATGGATTTATGAATGAGTTGTCCTTTATGAATGGAGAACCCAAAATTTTTCCATTTACTGTACAGTAAAAAACAGGATAATGCCTCTCTCTCAGTTGTCCCAACAATTCAATGAAGTAGAAATGTTCATCTCTATATCAGAGAGGAGCCTGCAGCTTGGCAACTTGACTAGCTGGCACTGCTCATAAAAACCATGACCGGGAGCAGCCGCAGAGGCCCTCTGCTCGCCTTAGGGTTCGGATGTGCTCTCTGGAGAAGTTCGCCAAGCCATGACCTGAGCCCAGAAGGCAAATCTGCCCAGACAGATGTTGGAGGAGGATGGTAGCGCCTGGAGTGTCTTTCCGCCCACATCTGGCCTGCAGTCATTTGTCCCCATCAAGCCCAGCCAGTGTTTCTCTACACCTCCTGTTCCCTCTTTTTACAGAAAAAAATATGCCAGTTCAACAGAAACTCTTACTTTGGAGAGGGCTCAGGGATACAGGTTCAACTTTGATAATTCTAAGTACTTTGATACTTCTAAGTACTTTGATACTCACGGGCGCAGGGCAAGGTTAAACTGCAATACGCCGCTTGGACGATTAACAGCTGAAAACTGTGTGTGTGTATAATCAGCCTCCTATGAGGTTACTAATATAAAGTCAGTCAAAAACAGGCTCATCGTGGGCCGGGGAGTTAGCTCAGTGGTTCCGGCGCCTGTCTTGCAAGCGCAAGGGCCCGGGTTCGATTCCCCAGTAACCACATAACAATACTGGGTGTGGAGATTTACATCCAGCAGCAACCAGTACCACATACTACAGTGCCGGGCGTGGTGGCTCACGCCTGTAATCCCAGCACTCGGGAGGCAGAGGCAGGAGGATTGCTGTGATGTGAGTTTGAGGCTGAGCTCAGGGCCAGCCTGAACCACAAAGCGAGACCCTGTCTCAAATAAAAAAAAAAAAAAAAAAAACCAGGCTCATCATATTCAGAGGAAAAACAATTCCAGAAAATTCTGAAAAGTACATCTTGAACTTGCTATGTGTAAAGTGCTACGCCAAACTTATGCAAATTAGGTGAGATGTATTACTATATCAGGTAGTATAAGTAACCCACAGATGATGTAAAGTATAAGGAAAGGTGTCCCTGATGGTTGATTGTGTCAACTTGAGGAAGAGAAACTCACCTAAATTGGCTCAGCAGTTTTATACCCTAGAGTGTGGCAGATCCACCGGAGGGTAGCTTGTCACCCGGATGGTATAAAGGGGAGACAAAGAACAGTAGTTTTGCTTCTTTTCCTTCAGAGGAACTCTGGTCTTCACCTTCATCTCTGACATTATCTGGCTTCTGACACACTCTTCAGCCTTTCCTCTCAGACCCATCCGCTTCCCGATATAGACTCCAGTGAGTTCCACACCTTCAACTGAATCCTTTGGCTTCTCCACATCTGACTCCGTGGGTGGCCATTGTAAGCTGATCTTGTAAATTCTTATGTATCTCTGTATCTCTTGTTCTATCTGTTTCTCTAGGGAACACTGACTGACATAATGCCTGAAGGTTATAAGCTAATGTTCTGTCGTTTCATAGAAGGGACTTGAATAGCTACAGACTCACTGTGCAGGATTCCTGGCACAAACTCAGGGATACCAAGGGACAACTGTACACACATATACATACACAGCAGCTTTCTGTGTTCCAAAACAAAACAAGCTTGATATTTTCACTTTGGTTCATCACTACAAGAGTGTTCAAAATATAAACTTTAGACACACAGGTGACAGAATAAAAGAAAACACTTCGGGCTTCATCCATTTGACTCCGGTCCATGCGGAAAAGGTAACTGGGACATGGCAAATCTGTGGTCAGACAGGGAAGATGGCTGGCTCTCATTCTCTGTGGAGCACTGCCCTTAACACAGGAAATCTCAGCCACCGTCTTTAAACTGCGTTTCTCACTTACATTATCACAACCCAACAAGCACACACACACATTCTGGAAGACTGAGACGACCATTAAACACAGCACCACTTCTGCCACCACAGCAAATCGAGAAGGAAGACATTACTCTCATTAACTCGAGGCCACCACGGCAAATAGGAAACAGACAATTCTTAACACGGAGGGGAGCCCCTGCCTAGGGAGCCTCCGGCTGCACCTCACAGAAGCTAATTTGGCAAAGGCGAATCTAAACTTTCCCCTCTTCTCTTTGGACCTGAAAGATTTCAACAGGAGCCCTCCTCCTGTCTCTCAGAGCTGCCCTGTTAGATCATCCTCTGATCTCCTCCATATGGGAAAGAAAAAAGAGAGAAGTCAGAGAACATGTGGAAGTATTTAGCCATTCGAGACGCGTGCATAAATCTGAGCAATTAGGGCAAATGTCACATTATATGGCAGAGTTAGGGCAAGAAAGATGAGAACAAAGATTACCTTGGTGTGCTTCAGGAGCACTTCCACTCCAGAACTGTGAAAGGCAGCATGAAAGAGAAACCTCTGAAGAGATCGATTTGGGGTAAGGGGAGAGATGTGATTGACATATTTTTAAATGGAGAATTAAAAGACAAGCTCAAGAGAAATTACCAGGACTCAAAGATAAATGAAAAGGAGAAAGAAATAAGAAACAGAAGGCACTTATCTTGGATATAAAAGTAGTTTGAAAGGAAAGAAAGAGTGGATATTTCCATGCAGGTACATAATGTGATTAAATCAAATTGGGGTGATTACATCTCCATCTCCTTATTACGACTTTCTCTGGATCCTCTGAGTTCCTCTCTTCTAGTTATTCGTAAAATATACACCTCATAAATTGAACAATTATTATGAGTTAATAAAAAAAATTAATGTGTAAGGATATGGAAATGCTAACTCGTGATCTGATCATTACACAGCATATAAATGTACTGAATTATCACACTATACCTATAAATGTGTACAATTAAAATAAAAATAACTAAAAACTTTGTTACAGGAAAAGTGGGGAAGCAATAAAAAGGAAAAGTGGACTCGGAGTGTGGCTCACCAGCATGTGTGAAGCCCTAGGTTTGATCCCCAGTACCACAGATAATCATAATAAAATAATAATAATAATTCTTAGAGTATATGAATACAGAAATCATGGAGGTAGAAAAGATCACTGGGAACAAAATCCTTAATCAGAAGAAATCAATATAAAAACATTTTAATTTCCTATGAAAAGAGAAAAAGCCCTATTAGTAACATCTAAGCACAAAATGGAAGTATGCTAAATGCTTCTATTAAAAGGTTTAGTTTGGGTCAAAAACAAAATCCAGTTTTGTACTCTAATAAAGGAACACACCCATGAGAGAATGTTCCAAAAGTCTAAAAAATTCATGTATGCATATATTCATTCAACAAATAAATATTGAGGCTTTTTGTATGTGCCAAATAAAGTGATGGACAAAGACTTAACAGGCAAACACAAACAAAAATAAATCAGATGATATTATGAATATTTAACAAGGTAGAGATTGGAGCAAAATGTTCAATGGGAAATTTTCTTTCTCAGTCTTTGCCAGATGTAGAAAGCAAAAATAAGATTTGTTCAACATTACTAATAAACTTGACAACACATACATATGCAAAGTGTATATGTAAATATATATGTCATATATTCAAAGGTCCAACACTGTATTTGAACAAAGAAATTTGACCAATTTTTTTAATGGACTCAGTATCCAGGTACATGTTCACAGATCTAAAATCTTATATTCCAAAGTCTAATGTGGTAGACGCTAACCTTTTCAGTGGCTATTTAAATTCAAATTTTAATCAATTAAAATTAAATAAAGTGAAAAATCAGTTCTTGAATCTCACCAGCTATGTTTCGTGTATCTGGTAGATTTGATACAAGCCCATGTAGATATGTAATATTTCTATCATCGCAAAAAGTTCTGTTGGACAGTGCTGCATACAAAATGCAGTTTTTAAAATGCTACATAGCATTTACAAAACTTTCCTGTAATATAACATCACAAAAGAAGGATAAACTTCTTAAAAAATTTAACTGAGATTAATAATTAAAATCATGATCTTAGCACAAGATGTGCTCAGAGATATTGGTGTGTCATTGCTTCTAGGTCTTCTCAGCAGACAGACTGGAAAACACATATTACATGTATGCACCCTCACACACACCCACACATATGCACACATTACACAGGCTCAATACTTATTTCTGTAGCTATAAAAGTTAGAAAAATAGATAAGTAGCCAGAAAAATAGACAAACACATAGACAATAAAAATCACAGATTCAACTGCTACCTTGGATTCCAAGTCAGCATGACAAGGGACATCCTTCAGCTTCTCTCCTTTCCATATTTCCCTGACAATGAAAAATTCCGTCCCATTATCCTCAACGTAAGTATTCATTTGTTCAGTCTTAGAACACACAGAAGGCAGGTTCAGTGTTCTAACACATAACTGTTAGAAGAGGCAAAGCACCCAGAAGAAAGCCAATTGTGGATCCTTTTTTGTTCATGGTTGGTTGGTTGGTTGCTTGGTTGGTACAGGGAAGAACCTCTGTCAGAAATAACTGAGCTGTTCAGCTTGTGATTGCTAAATCTTGGAAACAACACAAATGTCCATTAATGGGTGACTGGATAAAAAAGATGTGGTTCTTTTATAGAATGGAGTATTACTCTGCCATTAAAAATGATAAGATGGAGTCATTCATACTCAAATGGATGTACCTTGAGGACATTCTCCTAAGTTACATAAATAGGTCACAGATGTGTAAATATCATATCTTTTCTCTGGTATGAGAAAATGAAGTTGTAAATGAGTTTGTAGTATATATAGTTGATATTGTGAAATAGAAAATATTTAAAAGGGAAGAGAGTGAAGGGGTAAATAACGAGGGGAAATGAATGTGATAATAATAAAGAAAAAAGAAATAAAGATTAAGTATATAGGGGGTGGGGAGAATAGGGAAAAAATGAGAATCAACTCATGTCATATTTTGGTACAAACTCTCAATGTTGAATGTGATGACGGTGTGTATTCATAATGTACCAATAAGGATTTAAAATTAAAGAAATAACTGAACTGGGACAGGGAAAATTCTAACTGAACCTGAAACATGTTTCTGTACCCGAATATAAGGAAGTATGCAGAGTTGTTAGGACACGTCAAAGACAGTACTACATTGAAGAGAACTCAATTGCCAAATCTGGGACAAATTGAATATCAAAATATTAGTGGACTGAAATTCATCGAATAAATTAAGAGTCTATGATGCCAAACTGATATAGATTGATAAATTATTTTTAATTTAAGAAATAGGGGGAAAGGCCTCCTATGCCACAAAATGCTAGTTGATAATACAGACCAAACTACAAAGACAAAATCATCAGTGTATAACAAAATTAGTAGGAGAAAATTTAATAAAGAATATTTGCATAGGGTGAAAGTATCTCCCCACAAATTACTTATCAGTTATAAAGGTATAATGTTATAAAGGATAATATAGACACTTTACAATAGAGGAACATTACAGTTTAAATCTAAAATGTCCTCTAAAAGCCTCATCTGGTCAGAGACAGGGCTTTCAAAAGGTGACTGGGTGATAGAGGGTATCAGTTTATCAAGTACTTTAGTCCACTGATAAATTCCTAATTCAGTGACATTATTGGGAGGCGATAGCCACTGGGATGTAGTAGAAGGGAGTGGGTCATGGAAGGCCTGCCCTTCAGAGCTGCATCTGCTCCCTCACCCCTTCCTCCTCAGCTTCCACCCCTGCTTCCTGGATGCTATGAAGTGAGCACCTCTGCTCCACCATGCCCTTTCTCCATGACATCCTGCCTCTTTTCAGGACCACAGCAATGAAACCAGCCACCTGTGGATTGAAACCTCTCAGACAGTGAGCCAAAGTATATTCCCACTCCTTTGAGAGGTTCTTGTCAGATATCTATCTGGTCACATTGACAAAAAGCTGACTAACATAGAAAACTGATAATGAGAAGTAACATTATTGCAGTTATAAGTGATCATATAGTTGAGAAGATCTTAGAACTAGTTCACATGGGGGAGTTTGGAGAGATTTGGAACAAGCCAGAAACACCCTAGCTTGTTGTTAAGCAGAGTTTAGTGGGCAACTCTGACATGAGTACAGAAAACCTGAATGCAGAGTGAAGACTGAGCTCATGAGCTTTCAAACAGAAGCAAGAATTTTCTTGAGAAATGGACATGAGGAGGACATTCGTGATATATCCTGCCAAAGAATTTGTTTACACTGTCATCCATGCCCACAAACTTTGTGGGAAACTGAGTTTAAAGATGATGGCCTGAGTAATTTGGCAGAGAAAAATTTAAGGCAGCTCAGTATTCAGGTGGTGGCAAAGGTGTTGCTGGCTACTATTAGTCAGATTTACAGTGTGAATCAAAGGCAAAACGCAGAGTGGAAAAATTAGAAAAAATTGCAATTTGGCCAGAGAAAATAAATGCATTTAAAGTTAACACCAAAGACACTGTGGTTTCTAAAGTGATAAGTGACATGCTAAAAAAAAAAAATCTAGGGAGAGAAATAGACAAAAGAAGAAGACGCAAGAAAGGGAAAAGGGAGGGAAGAAGAATGTAATGGAAGGATCACACTGTGTTATGGACATGTATGAAAATGTCATAGTGTAATCAAATATTCACTTCTTATATGTACTACAAGAAAGAAGCCAAGAACTTTGTACTAGGACCAAAGAAAGTAGGACACTGAAGGCACCACAGACAGGGTCACAAACTCAAGATATAAACTTTCATTTCAAAACAGAGTCTCTCAGCCCCGTCTCAGACAGGGCCACCTAGGAAACTGGCTCCCCAGGACTCATTTCACCATCCTCAGCAGCCAGACACACAGAAGCAACTGTGCAAGCTGGTAGGGCAACCCGGCTTTATCCAAATGATGCTGGTTTCACAGACATGCAGAATACAAGAGTTCCGGGGTCGTGGAGATTTGCATCCACATGTCAGAAGAAGCTCTGAGAGACCAGGCAATGTGACAGGGCCAGAGGCCCACGGACAGCCCGAAGGCAGTAGTACTTCCAAAGTGACTCCAGGAAGTTAGAGACGCCAGGAGCATGGAGTATCTGCCAATGAAAGCTGTGGGCGGTGAGCAGAGCCAGCCCTGCAGGGCAGCAACCAGCAAGACGGTGGGGATGAGGCTGCCCAAGCACTCTGAAGCTCACATCACACCCCTACCTGCCCCAGATGCCAGGCACAGAGCTGCAGAATTGAATGTTCACCCTGCTGATTTCAGTCTTGCTTCAGTCAGATTTCTTTCTATGCGCTTAGTCCTCCATTTCGGAGCAGCAATGTTAGCTTCTATGTACGCCTCACCATGATATGGTGGAAGTATATAATTTGCCGGTTTAGATTTACAGGGTCTCACATTATAACGATTTGCCTGTGTCTACAGGAAACAATGGACTTGGACTTTTGAGCAGCTCTAGAACTGTAGAGATCTGGTGTCTCTTGGAGATGGACTCAAGGCATTTTGCATGAGGAGAGGGACATGAGCCTCATGGGGACTGAGAGCCATTGTCATAGTTTAAACCTAAAATGTGCCCCCAGACGTCTCATGTGTTCAGAGTGGGGGTCTCTGGAGTATCAGGAATGCTCTGACTTCTTCAGTGGATTCATGACATCATAATTTGACGACAAGATTAGGAGGTGATGGAAACAGGAAGAGAGGCCTCCTGAGGGGGTGGACCGGGGCAGGAGTGACCTTGAGGACTGTGTGTGGTCCTTGGTCCCTTCCTCTCTGCGTTTGTTTCCCTCTCTCTACTTCCCAACCATCACACCTTCCCACTATGACATTCTTCTTGACGTTGGCCCACAACAATTACATTATACAACCATGGACTGAGACCTGAAATTATGAGCCAAATTGAGCTTTCCTTTTTAAAGTATCATTCTTTTGTATTTTGTCACAGAGCTAACACAACAAACTAATCTATACTAAATACTAATATATGTATACCAATTAATAGATAGATAGGGGAGACAGACGGACAGACACAGAGGGAAGACAACAAATAGACAAAACTCTAAAATTCTAAAGGACATGTAGGAATTCCTTAAAATATTCTTGTACCTTGTATATAACTTTGAAATAATAACAAATAAGATTACCAAAACATTACTTTTTTAAAAATTACATAAATTCAATAATGGGTTGTTTACAACAAACAAATACCCATCATGTCTTCTCAAGAAAAAAGAAAAAGGGCCGGGGAGTTAGCTCAGTGGTTCCGGCACCTGTCTTGCAAGCGCAAGGGCCGTTCCAGTTCCCCGGTAACCACATACAATATTGGGTGTGGAGATTCACCCCAGCAGCAACCAGTACCACATACCACAGTGCCAGGCGTGGTGGCTCACGCCTGTAATCCCAGCGGTTGGGAGGCAGAGGCAGGAGGATTGCTGTGATATGAGTTGGAGGCTGAGCTCAGGGCCAGCCTGAACTACAAAGCAAGACTCTGTCTCAAAAAACCTAAAAAAAAAAAAAAAAAAAAAAAACGGAAAGACAAAAGAAAGAAAAGAATAGTACAATGGAAACAATTGTGGAGGTGTGTTGTCTTTAGAAAAGCATTTGAGTGGGGCTGGAGTGTAACTCAAAGACAGAGCATGTGTGCTGCACACACATGACGTTAGGTTGGATTCCCAGCACAGAAAGACAAAAAAAAAAAAATAATCTCTTTCTAAATGGAATTCTAGACTTTATTCTGATGCTCCCAATTTGTCCATTAATGTCTTTCTTTTTTGCCAAATTTTTATTCAAAAAATGGCATTTCTTGTACTCATTGAGTCTGCTTAGACTCCTCTGGTTTGCTGCAGTCTTTCGGTGCTTCCTTCTTGTCACAACCTTAACTGTTTAGATGAAGACCGGCCAGGCACTGTATTATAGAGAACATTATGGTTTGGGAATGGATGTTCCCTCAAAGCCTCATGCTTTTCCAGAACCAGAATGTGTGATGCTGGGGTTAAAGGTGTGTGATTACTAAACCACTACATGTGAGTGACTGGTCTGGCACTGCCCTAACCCTGAAGAAGAAAAAGGTGCAGAAAGAAGCTGTGAAACTCGCTCATGTTCCCTTTACTGCCTTGCAGCACCATGTTATTTCTCCTCTGTGAGCTTGTTTGCCATCCCAGTCCCCGAGCCCCTAACTATGGACTGAAACCTCTACGAATTGTAAGCCAAACAAACTCGTTTCCCCTCCCTTTTTTTAACTGAAATCTTTTTTGGTATATTACATATGCACATCATGACTGCACTCAACAATGAGAATTTGTACCAATATATGACATTAATTCTCATTTTTTCCCATACCCTTTTAACTTTGGGTATTAGGTATCTTATCTCAGCACTGACAGAAAAGTAAATAACACAGAGAATATTCCTCATTTTCATCCAAGTGGTTTAAAAATCTCATTGAGAGTTGGAAATTTCTTAGAAATAGATTACCAAAACTGTCAGCAAAACAAATACTAAAACTTAAAAAAAGAAAACAAGAACCATAGACTACCGTGGAAAACTGATGATGGACTGATTCCAAAAGAGTCACTGTATTCAAGTTAAGGGCAGTTTCTCCAAAGACAGGAATCCTGAAGGCACTAGACTATTCTCATGCTAGTGAAGTGATTTCAGAGGAAAGCCGAACTTGTCAGAGCTTCTCCCAGTCTCTTGCTAGAAGAAAGTAAAATCTCAACATCAAAACTGGCAAAGATATAACACAGACATTTTTTGTTTTGGTTTGGGTTTTTTTTAAGACACGGTTTCACTTTTTTGTAGTTCACGCTGGCCCTGAGCTCAGCCTTGAACTCACAGCAATCTCTGCCTCTGCCTCTGCCTCCTGAGTGCTGAAATTACAGGTGTCAGTCTCCACACCTGGCATTATTGTATGTGGTTACCAGGGATGTAACTGAGCTAAATCCCTGGCCCAACACAAACGTTTTTTAAACCTATGTACCAGTCCTATTTATGAATACAGACGTGAACAACCTACCTAAGCTATTCCAACTCAGATCCAACATGATCAAGGTTTTCTCACCAAAATGCAAAGGCGCCTCCCATAATCCATCTCAGTGGAGAGTCAAGAACAACTCCGGAGTCACCGGGATGGGAGCTGAGAGGCACAATATGAATCCAATGTCTCTCCGTGATGAAAACTCAATAAATTTGAAGTTGAAGTATCAGATTTTAAAACAAGATAGCTTCCTCAACTGCAAACACTATCACACATGACTGGAAAACTAGTACCATTTCCATTCATGACAGCAATGGGACAAGGATACCCATCACCATCACAGACAGCAACTCTGTCTGTTCCAGGCAATTCAATACAACAAGGACAAAAATAAAATGTATGACTTTGGGAAATGTAGAAACAAATTTTTCACTGTTTCTCAATGGCTGTTGACCTGGAAAATACAAGAGGATTAACTGAAAATACAGAATTAAAACAAGAGAGTTCAGTTCAGTGGCTTGTGACACAGCTTTTTACAAATATGCTTTTGTAGCCAGGCACAGAGGCGCACAACTGTAATCACAGCTATTTGAGAGGCTGATGCAGGAGAATGGCCATTTCAAGGTCAGGTTGGGCAACTTAATGACTCAGTGACACAATGAGATCCTATGTTAAAATAAAAAGTCAAAAAGGCTGAAGGGATATCTCAGTGCAAAGGCCCTGGCTTCAATCCTCACTACCTTGAAAGGAAGAAAGGAAGGGCCAGGGATTGAGCTCAGTGGTTCCAACACCTGCCTTGCAAGCGCAAGGGTCTGGGTTTGATCCCCAGTAACCACACACAACAATGCTGGGTATGGTGACTCACACCCACCAGCAATCAGTACCACACACCATAGTGCCAGGTGTGGTGGCTCATACCTGTAATCCCAGTGCTTGGGAGGCAGAGGCAGGAGGATTGCTTTGAGTTCCAGACTCGCCTGGGCTGTTTAGTGAGCTCAGGGCCAGGCTGAACTACAAAGAGACCCTGTCTCAAAAAAGAGAGAGAGAGAGAGAAAGAAAGAGAAAATAATGCTTTCTTATGTATACATAGTGACCAGTGAAAACTAACCACAATTAATAATGCAAAACAATATCCACAAAACAACTGAAAATCTGAATACACAAAATAAACTAAATAACAAAAAACTTAAAATAATGAAATAAACTGATTCTTCAAAGAAGGCAGAGACAGATGGAAAGATATATCATGTTCTGATATTATAAGGATACAGGTTTTCAACTAATTTACACTGTGAATTCAAACAACACCCTTATAAAGTTGTTCATAAAATTTTTTAAAAACAGCCAGGCATATGCCTATAATGTCTTCTACTCAGGAGACTGAGGCAAAGTCACAAGTTCACGGTTCCCCTGGTCAACTTAGCAAGACCCTATCTCAAAATTAAAATTAAAATGGTCCAGGAGATATAGCTCAGTAGTAGGGTCCCAGGTACTATAAAAAATTTTTTTTTAATTAAAAAGTTTTTGCTTATAACAAACTAAAATAAATCATAAAGTTAAGAGTATTTAAATAGGGTGGAATTGAGCCAGAGAATAAGGCTGAAAAAGAAATATATCTAGGAGGAAATAAAAATGATCAGTGAACATGCTAATAGTATGTCTAGACCAATAGTTACTAAAGAAATGTAACTCAATACAAAATAACACTTTTGGCTTTCATATGAGCAAAGATGGGAAAGGACAACAAAACATAGTCGCTGATGAAGAAACAGGAAACTGCATTTTTGATACACTTGGAGTACAAAGGACAAACTTCCATAACATTTTTGGAGAGCAGTTCAGAAATAGAAAAGATAAACTTTAAAATGTAAACTCTGACTCAGAATTTTACACTTAAAATTCAAAACAAGTATCTCTACTTGTTTTTGTGGAATACTATGCAACCATTTAAAACTGAATCTTCGAAAGAGGCACTAAGAAGATGCTCAGGATATACCGAGTGACAAATACCGCTCAGGAACAACTCGGTGCAGTGGGATCCCACGTTGATAAAGGACCACGCCTGTGGAGAAGGCTAGTGACTAGACCCAGAGGCAGGGACCCCATCTGTTGACCTGAAGCCACTGGGCCTCAGCTGTCAATCGTTCATTCCAGTTGGTGCTAATCTCCTCCTCTTCCTCCTCTGCTTTATCTCTCCCCTTACTTTGGTCAGTTTCTGGGTGGCAGGGCTGTAATTCATTCCTTCCCTCACTTACAGGTGTGAATCAATGAGGAAATATAACGAAAACTATTTATTCAGAGCTTTCTATGTCATGGTAGTCAACCATGTTCCTTTTTCTCTTGTCTTTCTTTTTTTTTTTTTTTTTTTTTTTTTTTTTTTTTTTTTTTTTTTTTTTTTTTGAGACAGGGTCTCGCTTTGTGGTTCAGGCTGGCCCCGAGCTCAGCCTTCAACTCACATCACAGCAATCCTCCTGCCTCTGCCTCCCAAGTGCTGGGAATACAGGCGTGAGCCACCACGCCCGGCACTGTGGTATGTGGTACTGGTTGCTGCTGGGGTGAGTCACCACACCCAGTATTGTATGTGGTTACCGGGGATCTAACCCAGGTCCTTGCGCTTCCAAGACAGGTGCCAGAACCACTGAGCTAAATTCCTGGCCCCACAACGATGTTCCTTTGCATTTAGCATATATTCAAAGGCAGGCAGAGGAGTAAGAAAGATTTTTAGGGGTAAGAAGGAAAAGCTTCAGGTTTTCCCTGTGGGCATTGGGAGACATTATCTTAGGTAGGCTAACTAGAAGCTGGGCATGCTGTGATTAGTTAGGAGTGTGTATCTGGCTTCCTCTAGTTGGTTTTAAGTTGGAAACAGGAACAAAAATCATAGATATTACCAGCTATTAAGTAAACCCTGGCCATTGACAAAGGTCATCATTCAATTTCCTGGTCTGGTTGCTAAAGACTTTAGTTTAATTTCTTAGAGTAGTTACTATAAACTGTGGCTCAGACTTTGTTGATACGGTCTGGTTATTCTATGTTCGTATATTCAGTCTCTAAGTGTTAGGGAAAACTCTTAAGTCTACAAAAGTACATGAGACACATTTCTTATCCTTAGAAAATTAATCTTCTGGTGGAAAAGACATCCCATTGTTTTGGAGTTTCCTGGCTACTTATTCATCTTCGGTGGGAAGCAGGTCTGTCTGTCTCTACCTAGTATATTGCATGTGAGACAAAATCCACCCTCATTCACCATGGCCTGTGCGACACTGCCATACTGGGCTCTGGCCAGTCCCTTCAACCCCATCTCGCTGTCCTCACCTCACCTGCTTTGCAGACACCACTGATCATGCCCCACTGTAAAACCAACCACCCTAGAGGCAGGACGAGAAGGATGTACAATTCCTGCAGTAAAGTATGTAACTTATCACCATGCACCAACCATTTTAAATAAGATCAGTTATAAAAAAAATATTTCTCCTTGCCAAAAAAAATTCTTTTGTTCAGCTAGATTCTAAACATTTGCCACTGTTACTAGGGGTTTTGATGATATAAACACAATATACACACAAGCTTCAAGTTAGGACATTTTTATCACTTACATTTTAATACACATTGATTTCTACCCTGAATTTAATTAATATAACTCCCAGTTATACAGAGGTCCCTGAGACTTCTGGACTCCACAGTGTGAATTTGTTTCAAGAGGAAATTTTTAGGTGAAACTGCTGGTTATCAATTTGGATACAGTCCCTATCTCCAAGGTTTATGATCTTATAGGTCCCTACATCTAACCAGTAGATTCGAAAGAAACAATGAAAGCCTGGCATTTGCAAAGATGAAGAGATAAAATTATAACCCTTCAACTCTGGCATCCAAGGTAGCATTTGGAAACCTATTTGTGCTTAAAAATTTGAAACAGTGATCAACATGTGTTAATCTTGTCACTTGATAGTACAGTCTTAGTTCATGCATGATTTATTGAATTGTAACAGTGTCTAAGTTGGAAAGTCATTATTTTCCATTGTTGTTTGAAAACTAAGAGATAATGAAGAAAATCTTACATCAGTTTCCCAATTCTATGCTTTTATCCTAATGTGCAGTTACAGATAAGGTGTCAGTCACAAAAATATTTGTAGCCAGGATTTACACTGAACAATGTACAATGAAACATTAAAATTGTTTCTTGATGATTTATGCCCACAAATTACAGAATAGGTCTTTAACTATGTAGCAAAGAAATGATAGAAATGAGAAATTATGTAGAAAAACAATCAAATTATGAAGAGTGATTTCAGGAGAAATGACAAAAGACACTGGTCTAAACATTGCCAAAACCTGAAGCACATAGCTTAAAAGTCTTGCTCATTTTCACCAAGAACTGGACGTGCAGACATAAAGCAATAGATCCAATAATGTCACCTTCACTATCATTCAGCCATTCTTTGTGATTTTTATTTTAACAGAAGAAAAACCAAAAGTTTTTTCTGAACAAAATTGAAATTGATGATGAAATTCTCTGGCCCTGATACTTCAGTGATTTTCAACCGGAGAAGACATCTGAAATGGGAATTTTATAAATCTCTGCCAAAGTTGTATTCAAATTTAAGACATTTTGGAATGATTTCCTGTGGTTTCTTTCAGAAACTCTCTGAAATTATAGTTAACAAAGATGTGCTCTTCAATCAACTTTGTGTGAAGACAACCTACCAATCTGGCTGTAGTGGAGCCTGAACATAAATGGATGGAAAAAACCCAGCAAAATGATTGACAAATTTACAGAAGTTACAGCCCAGAATGAGAAACTATGATATTATTTACGAAGGTAACAGACCAATACACAGGGAGAAGTTGGTCCACAATAATGCAGTTTAACAGGATCACTCTATTATGTGTTTTTCTTTTTTTGTACTGTGTGACGTTTTCTTCCGGCATAGCTCTATACATGAAGTTCACTAAGATAAAATGTCACCGTCTACATTTCTGTTGTCTGCTCATTATTATTATTTGTTTCATTTCTGAGTGATGACCAAAGATCACTTGGATACGGAGAGGAGAGAGGAGGTTACAACCATCTCCACTGGGTATCGAGCGCGC
>PVIR01002406.1:0-14092 GCA_004026965.1 Petromus typicus
AACAATACTGGGTGTGGAGACTCACCCCAGCGGCAACCAGTACCACATACCAGTGCCGGGCGTGGTGGCTCACGCCTGTAATCCCAGCACTCGGGAGGCAGAGGCAGGAGGATTGCTGTGATGTGAGTTTGAGGCTGAGCTCAGGGCCAGCCTGAACCACAAAGTGAGACCCTGTCTCAAAAAACCTTAAAAAAAAAGAGAGAGGGGGAGGGAGGGAGGTTAATTTTATAAAGGAAAACATTAAAACCTGTCATAAAGCTACAATGATTAAAACTCCTCCTCCTACAGGGCATGATGGGGTACACCTATAATCCCAGTCTTAGGATCACAAGTTTGGATTCTAGCCTGGAGACCTTGTTTCAAAAAAGGACACAAAACCAAACAAAAAACAAATGAAAAGCTTCCTCCTAAAACTGGTTTAGGATTTCATAAAGAGATCAATGTAAGAAAATCAGGAATTAAAAACAGACCTATTCATGTACAGGAATCTGGTAAACAGAACAGCTTCTGGAAACAATAGAGGGAGAATTGCTTCACCAATAACTGGAAAGGTGATTCTTTTTTTTTGAGATCGGGTGTTGCTTTGTAATTCAGGCTGGCCTGAACTCATGTAGCCCAGGCAAGCCTGGAACTCACAGCAATCCTCCTGCCTCTGCCTTCCAGTGCTGGGATTACAGGCGTGAGCCACCATGCCCAGCACTGTGGTATGTGGTTATCAGTGCTGGGCTTATAGGTATGAATCACCATGCCCCAGCATTGTGGTATGTCATTACCAGGGATCAAACTCCGGGACCTTGCGCTTGCCATGCAGATGCAGGAACTACTGAGCTAAATCCCTGGCCCTTCACAAACTATTTTTTAAAACTGATGGAGAAATAAAATACTTCCATGACAAAGTATACCTAAAGAAATTCAGAACACTAAACTAAACCAACACTCCAGAATGTTCTGAAGGACATTCTAGAAAAAGAAAATGAGAATTACAAATCCATAAACCCCCAAAAAATGAATCTACCAAGCAAGGCAAGGAGTTACACAGAGGAGAGTTTAAAAAAGAAACCAACAACAGGAAAATAATGCAATAAGGCTAAGTTAATACATATCAGTTGTAACCACCAATGTAAGTGGTTTCAGTTCACCAATTACAAGAAAGACACTGGCAGAATGGATCAAGAAGCAAGATCCAACAATAATGCTGTACACAAGAAACATATTTAACTAATAAACAAATTCACAGACTGAAAGTCAAAGAATGGAAAACAATACTCTATGCAAGAGGAATCCAGAAAAAAGTAGTAACTATTCTATTTGTAAAGTGCATTTCAAGCCACCACTGATTAAGAGACAAGGAAGGTCACTACATCTTTGTAAAGTGAACAATCCAAGAGCAAGAGATAATAATCATATATACACCAAACAGCAGTGCACCCCACTACATAAAACAGATATTAACTGACATGAAAATTCAAATAACCACTGATAAGAGTTGTAATGGGGAACCTCACTACACAACTGTCACAGATCAGCTAGACAAAAAAAAAAAAAAATCAACAAAGAAATGTCAGAACTTAAGCAAACTTTTGAGCAAATGGACTTAGATGTCTATAGTTTTCCACCTCACAATATCAGAATATATATTCTCAGCTGTACACGGGAAATTTTCCAAAACAAGCCACATATTAGCGAATAGAACATGTGTAAGTAAATGCAAAGGAACTAAAATTATCCCATGCATATTATCAGGCCATAGTACAATGAAACTGGAAGTCAATGGAAAAGAAACCATAAAAGCTTCATAAGACACATGGAAATTAAATAACACCCTCCTGAACAACCAATTAGTCACGGATGAAATTAAAGAAGAAATCAGACAGTTTTGATGATTAAATAATAATGCCAACATAACATGCCAGAACTTGTGGGACACAATGAAAGTAGTCCTATGAGGGAAATTTAAAGTGGTGAATTCCCATATCAGAAAAGCAAAGTGAGTTCAATTAACCTAATGTTGAAATTCAAGCTTCTAGAAAAAGCAAATCAAGTCCAAAGCTTGTACAAGGGAGAAATTATAAAGATCAGAGCAGAAATTAATATAATGGAGACTAAAGAAACAATACAAAAAAATCAAAACTGAAGAGTTGGTTCTTTGAAAGATTAAATAAAATTCACAAACTACTGATCGACCTTATCAAAAAGGAAAGAAAAGATTCAAACTCATGCAATTAAGACTGAAAAGAGTAGGGGCCAGGGATTTAGCTCAGTAGTTCTGTGCCTGCCTTGCAAGTACAAGGTCCCTGTTCAATTCTGGTAACTATATACCACAATGCAGGGTGTGGTGACTTGAGCTGACCAGTAATCAGTACCATACACTACAATGCTGGGTGTGGTGGCTCACACCTGTAATCCCAGTACTTGGTAGGCAGAGGCAGGAGGATTGCTGTGAGTTCCAGTCTAGCCTGGGCTACATAGTGAGTTCAGGGCCAGCCTGAAGTACAAAAGCGAGACCTTGTCTTAAAGAAAAAAAAAAAAAAAAAGCTAAATCTTGGAAACAGCAAAAATGTCCATAATCCAATAAATGGATCAAGAAGATGTGTTTTTTTATATAATGGAGTACTATTCTGCCATTAAGAAAGATGAGCTTAGATATTTCTAGCTAAGTGGATGTACTCATACTTGAGATAAATCAGACTCACATATTTAGTACATTGCTTCTCTACTGTAAGAAATGCAAAGTGCAGCTAGCTCAGTGGTTCCAGTGCCTGCCTTGCAGTGCAAAGTCCCAAGTTTGATCACCTGGTAGCAAATAAATAAATAAATAGATTCTTGGGCCAAGAATGTAGCTCAAGGCTACCATGTCTGCCTAGCAAGTGCAAGGTCTTGAGTTTGATCCCTGGTCTCCCCCGCCCCCCCCCAAAGAAAACAAATGCAAAGTAGAAATAAGGACCAAAATGTGTAATGTAATAC
Organism: Petromus typicus; assembly: GCA_004026965.1. Classification (NCBI taxonomy): domain Eukaryota; kingdom Metazoa; phylum Chordata; class Mammalia; order Rodentia; family Petromuridae; genus Petromus; species Petromus typicus. The sequence goes on from PVIR01002406.1 coordinate 2,965, forward strand.
AATGGAAAGAAAATGTTCAAATGAGGAGAAGCGGGGAGGGGAAAGGAAAGGAAGGACAAGGAAAAAAGAGTAAAAGCAAAAAATGGAAACAAAGCTTTCATAAATAAGGAGAGGATTGAAGGGAGGGGAGAGGTATGGGGGAAAAAAGCAGCAACATACAACAAGTACAGTTACAAATTGCCTGTGATGAATGTTATTATTATGTATCTGTACAAATAGCTGGATGTGGCCAGGGATTTAGCTGAAGTGGTACTGCTGCTACCTTGGAAGCATAAGGGCACACAAGGGCCCAAATTCCATCCCAAGTACAAAAAAAAAAAAGTAGCTGGGTATGGTGGTGCATACCTATAATTTCTGCACTGGGGGATTTCCCAGAGTTTGAGGCCAGTCTGGACTACAATAGTGAGTTCAAGGACAGTCTGAACTTCATGGGAAGACCTCGTCTCAAAAAAAAGTACCACTGGGCCAGGGATTTAGCTCAGTGGTTCCCGAACCTGCCTTTTTTTTTTTTTTTTTTTGGAGACAGGGTCTCGCTTAGGCTGGCCCTGAGCTCAGCCTCAAACTCACATCACAGCAATCCTCCTGCCGCTGCCTCCCAAGTGCTTGGATTACAGGCGTGAGGCTCCACGCCCAACACTGTGGTATGTGGTACTGATTGTTGCTGGGTGAGTCTCCACACCCAGTATTGTATGTGGTTACCAGGGATCAATTCGGGGCCCTTGTACTTGCAAGACAGGTGCTAGCACCACTGAGCTAAATCCCCAGCCTATCCGGCACCTGCCTTGCAAGTGCCCTCGTTCAATCCCTGGACACCACATACAACAATGCATGGTATGGTGACTCACTCCCACCAGCAATCAGTACCACACACCACAGTGCCAGGCATGGTGGCTCACACCTGTAATCCCAGCACTCGGGAGGCAGACGCAGGAGGACTGCTGAGTTTGAGGCTTATCTGGGCTATATAGTGAGTTCAGGGCCAGCCTGAACTACAGAGCGAGACCTTGTCTCAAAATAAACAAAAAAAACAAATAAATAAAATAAGATAAAATGGCTCCCAGTCAGGCAGGGGACATAGCTCAGTGATGCCATGCCTGTCTCGAAAGCCCAAGATCCTGAGTTTGATCTCTGGTACCTCAGTAGCCAGGTACTGAGGATTAGGTCACCATGTCATGGGCTCTTAGAAGGTGGCGAGATCGGGAGGGTTTAATTTCATTTGTGGATTAATCCATTACTAGATTTATAATTTGATGGCATTATTGGAAGATGTAGGAAACTTACAAGATTGGGTCCTGGATGAAGGGAGTGGGTTGTGGGGGCAGGACTTGGAGATTTGTATTTATATAGTCTCCCAGCTCTTTGGTTTATAGCTCCCCATTCTTTTCCCTCTGCCTCTGTCCACCCTCTACCCCCACACCCACCTCCATCACACCACCTCATCCCCTGTTTTCTGGCTACCATGTGTTAACACCTTTTCTTTCAATGTTCTCTATGATACTTTTTCTTTTCTTTTTTTGAGACAAGGTCTTGCTTTTTGTAGTTCAGGCTGGCCCTGAGCTCGCTATGTAGCCCAGGCCAGGCTCAAACTCACAGCAATCCTCCTGCTTCTGCCAGGATTACAGGTGTGAGGTACCAGGCCTGGCATTGTGGTGTGTGGTACTGATTACTGGTGAGCATGAATCACCACGCCCAGCATTATTGTATGTGGTTACGTGGGAACTTGTACTTGCAAGGCAGGTGCTGGAACCACTGAGCTAAATCCTCAGCCCTATTTTATTTTATTTTTGAGATGGAGTTTCCATCACGTAGTCCAGGCTGGCCTTCGCCCACTATGTAGCTCAGGCTCACTTCAAATACATGGTGATCCTCCTGTCTCTGCCTGAGTGCTGGGATCATAGGCATGCAAACCACACATGGCTGAGAGCCCTAGATCCAAACCAGAAGTCTTCTTGCCCATCTTTGTCAGTATCTGTCTCTCTTTCTCTCTCTCTTTCCTTTAAGTTTTTTGAGACAGAGGCTTGCTTTGTAGTTAGGCTGGTTCTGAACTCATTATGTAGCCCGGGGCAGCCTCAAACTCACAGCAATCCTCCTGCCTCTGCCTCCCAAGTGCTGGGATTACAGGCATGAGCCACCATGCCCAACACTGTGGTATGTGGTTACTCCGGATCAAACTCAGGACCGTCAGCTTGCCAGGTGGGATGCTGGAACCACTGCGCTAAAACCTCGGCCCTCTCTCTCTTATTCTCTCCTTCTTCCTCTGTTTCTTAGCTGCCAATCTCAACAAACCTAAACTACTGTATAGTCAAATGGTAAAGAACTCAAGGTTCAGAGATTTAGCTCAGTGATTCCACTGTCTGCCTGGCAAGCACAAGGTCCAGAGTTCGATCCCCAAGAACCACATATCACAATGCCAGGCGTGGTGACTCACACCTGTAATCTCTGCACTCAGTAGGCAGAGGAAGGAGGATTGCTGTGAGTTCAAGGCTTGCCTGGGCTACACAATGAGTTCGGGGCCAGCCTAAACTATAAAGCAAGACCCTATCTCAAAAAAAAAAAAAAAAAAAGAATACAAACTCAAGTGATTTTATCCACTGTCCGGTTCCAAATTCTTCTCTTCAGCTTACTGTCTGTGTAACCTATAGAAGTCCTGTTACAAAAAATGAGAATCAAGTCATGTCATATACTGGTACAAATTGTCAATATTGAGTATGATAATGGCATGTATATAAAATGTACCTATTTCAAAATAAAATTAATTAAAAAAAGAAGTCCTGTCACATTTCTAAACCTCCTGTTTTCTCATCTATAAATTAGAAAAAATAACAACCTGTACTGTTATGGATTGGCTCTAGATGACCCAAAAAGTCTCAAGCATAGGTGAGAGGGGGACATGGCAAGTGACTATATCATGTGTGTGTGATACTGGATGGTGAGTACAGTACTAGTCACCTAACTGGATCAGCATGGTTCTGGGGTGCAGGACGTGAGTGACATCAAACATACAGTGCCCTGTATAGAAGAGAAAGGAAAGCACAAGGAAAGCTATTGCTTCCTTCCAGCTATGCCATGGACTATTGCTCCTCTGCCATGCTGCCCTGCCTTGGAGCAGGCAACCATGAACTGAAAACTATAAAGTTTGAGCTAAAATAAACTATTCCTCCTTTCATTTGTGCGTATTAAGTGTTTTGTCCCAGCAATGAGAAAGTAAGGTATCTACCCTATACAACTGTTTTGATAATTTATTGAAAAATATGTGCAGACAATGGCCCTAGCGTTAAATCCCTAATAGCTATTCGTAAGTTACTCTGACATCAGTAAAAAGCTTCAGTCATTCCAATGGGCATGTGAGCATGCTCAGGCTGGGAACTGTATTTTCCATTCTATAACCCTTATTTTAAAAAAATCTGAACATAGTTTTCTATATTTTTTGGCCTGTTAATAAGTCTGATGCTGGAAAAAAATTAAAACAAAACAAAATGGAGGTGGAAGGGAAAAGGGAAAAAAAGAACTGAGTTGTGTTATGTACACGTACCAACTCTTCACAGTGAGTTTAATCATGTACTGCAAACACACACTAATAAAAAAATAAAAATGGCCAGGGATTTAACTCAGTGGTTCCAGTGCCTGCCTTGCAAGTGCAGGGGCCTGTGTTTGATTCCTGGTAACCACATACAACAATGCGGGTCGTGGAGACTCACGCCTACCCACAGTCAGTACCACATACTATAATGCTGGACGTGGTGGCTCACACCTGTAATCCCAGCACTTGGGAGGCAGAGGCAGGAGGATTGCTGAGTTCAAGGCTGAGTTCAGGACCAGGTTGAACTATAAGCAAGACCCTATATCAGAAAAACTTAAAATAAAAATAAAAAATTTAAAACTGAAAAAGAAAGCATTAATTATCTAAAAGCAGGCAGCAAATACCTATCAGAATTTAGAGAGAGATTTACAGAAAAGAGAAAGAGAAGGAGGAAGAGAAAAGAAAGAGACTGAAAGACTCCTAACCCTTGAAGAATTACAATTCAGTAAATCTGGGAATCTGTTTAAAAGTTGTCCTGGAGCTTCAATTTTGTGAATCAATTCCTTGAAGCAGTCGTTACATTCATCTCCCAATTTGGAACACTGAGGAGAAATTAGTGAATTAAAAACAGAAACACCCCTCCCTCCGCCCAATACAGAACCCCTCAGGTCTCAGATCTTCAGAGTTAAACAGGAAAGACACTTTTTTGTACATTGATACTAAGCCTCATCTTTTTGTAGAGGAAACCAAAAGAGAAAATCCTTCATTATCATGGGCTCTTTAACATCATTTGACAAATTTTCTCACTCTTTTTTTTTTTTTTTTTTTTTCCTGAGACAGGGTCTCACTTTGTAGCTCAGGCTGGCCCTGAGCTCACTATGTAGCCCAGGCCAGCCTCATACTCACAGCAATCCTCCTGCCTCTGCTTCCCAAGTGCTGGGATTACAGGTGTGAGCCACCATGCCCAGGACTGTGGTATGTGGTTACCAGGGATCAAACTCAGGACCTTGCGCTTGCCAAACAGATGCTGGAACCACTGAGCTAAATCCCCGGCTCAACTTTTCTTACTCTTAATAAGAAGTCAGATCTAAAGAGGAAAAAAAAATAAGCCAAGGTCTACAATTTGTAAGAAAACCTTCAATGATTAAGAAAAGAATACATTCAACACCCATTCAGCCCTCCTGTAGATCCCGTTAATATTTTGTTGCCTCATTTGCTCTGACTTCCTCTACATATAAACATTTTGTCCAATTATCCTCAGACATCATGACACTTTACCCCTGCATCCTGTTTTCCCTAAGAACAAAAACATTTCCTCCAAGAGCCTAAGACCATCACCACATCACTATAGTTTGTATGTGTGCCCCCAGATTTGTAAATGAAAACTTTATTGTCAGTGTGATGATACAGGGTAGGTGTTCTTTTTTTTTTTTGAGACAGTCTCACAGGTAGTTCAGACTGGCCTTGAATCCACTACGTAGCCCAGGGTGGCCTTGAACTCTAACAATCCTGCTGCCTCAGCCTCTGGAGTTATGGGATTCACTGTCACAGTTTACAGTTGGATGTTCCCTCAAAGCCTCACACATTCAGAAGCCAGGGCTTGCAGATGATGGGACTTTGGTGCACCACAGCTGGCTTGGTGTGTGTGGGGGGCCTGGTAAGAAGAGGTGGGTCCCGGGGGGCGACCTGCAAGGGGACATCTCACTCCCTGGTTCCTCTCTTTACCTTTTGCCTTCTGGCCAACATGCCGGAGCACCTTTCCTCTGCCCAGGCTCTTCCACCATGTCACTGACCACAGAAAGAATAAAATTTCTGAAACATGAGCCAAAATAAAACTCTCTTTCTTTAAGCTGCAGGTGTCAGTATTGTGTCTTAGTGACAAGAAAGGGATCATAATCTCTACTTTACAGGTGAAGAAATTGCAGCCCGGCAGCTGAGCTAGATTTGGATACCTCGCTGCCTAGCCTATTGAGGAAGGGTACTGGGAAGTGTGGAATCACCCAGTGGGAAGAAGGTGGGTCCCAGGGCCACTTCCCAGGGCACTGCATACTCACTGTCCTCTGAGGGCCGAATGTCCACACGCAACTGCAGGTAAGGTTTGGAGGCAGTGGTGAAAGCTATGCTGAGGTCCCAGTCAGACAGGAGGGACAGGTAAGCTTCCTGTCCTAGCCGGTCCCGGACCAGGTAGCTGATGCCAAAATTCTTCTTCCTGGACAGAAGAATAAGGGAGCTCTCAGGGACTCTAGGACCTTGCAAGCCCCAGGCAGTTTCTACAACAAGGGAAGTAATATGGAAGGTACTGAAAACAACTTCCTACTATCTGCTGGGTACTAGTGCTAGGGATTATGGGCAGTCCAAGGTCAGGTCATTTATATTCAGTTTGTTATACAAAAACAGAACAGATACACACCTGCTTATATCTGGAGGGCACATTGAAAACTGGTAAAATGTTGGTCCCCGCTGGGGATGGGAACAATGTAGTTGAGGGATAGAAGTGGGAAGAAAGCAGCCTTCCTACTACATAAAAAAATAAAGCAATCTGTATGTTTGTTAATTTTCACAACAAAAATGTTTATGCCCAAAAGTCAAATAACAACTAAAAATTTATCCTTCAGATATATTTGTGCAACTATGCAAAGAAGTATATTGTGTGATAATTACCACAGAAACTTCCTAAATACTCAATTCTGTTCTGTTTCAATTTGTTACTATGAAACAATTAAAAAACGTCTTACCATGGGCATGTAGTCCTTCAAAACAACCATTACCACAAAATAACCATCACCTGCCCTTAAAAGAACCTAATTTTCAGATATCAGTTTGGCAAATTTTGTAATGTTTCACAGTTGTCATTATTTGTGAAGGCATGAAGGAAACACATTTTGTTTGCTGCTGAGGAAGTTGTCAACTGGTAAAACTTCTGGACAGAATTTCATACACATCCACTGAAAGTTTAAAAAGCACACACTAGCTCAGTGATACTACCGGGAGGAATTTATCCTATGACTAAACTTCCCCACATACCCCAAGATAGACAAGTAGGTAGAAAGATGGCTTTTTTTTTTTTTTTTTTAGGTTTTTTGAGACAGGGTCTTGCTTTGTGGTTCAGGCTGGCCCTGAGCTCAGCCTCCAACTCACATCACAGCAATCCTCCTGCCTCTGCCTCCCGAGTGCTGGGATTACAGGCGTGAGCCACCACGCCCGGCACTGTGGTATGTGGTACTGATTGCTGCTGGGACACCCAGCATTGCTATGTGGTTACCGGGGAATCGAACCCGGGTCCTTGCGCTTGCAAGACAGGCGCCGGAACCACTGAGCTAACTCCCCAGCCCCCGAAAGATGGCTTTTTACTATGGGATTATTTGTAATAGAAACAGAAACAAGCTGGGCATGCTAGCGCATGCCTGTAATATCAGCACTCAAGATGCTGTTGAAGGATTGCCATGAGTTCAGGGCCGGCCTGAACTATATAGCAAGAACCTATCTCAAAAACAAAACAAATATAAATAAGCAAAACCCTAAAGCCAGGCAATCACTATTAAGGTATGTGGTCCACTGGCTGGTCTCCCCACCCTACTCACCCATTCAAGTCAAAGGCCCGGATGAGAATGTGCTGTAACACGTCCAGTGAAGTGATCTGGGGATCTACAGCAAAAGACCGGAACTCAGGCGCCAAGAAACTCTCACATTTCTGCGGAGAGAAGACATGGGGTAGGCCATGAGCAGCCATGTCACCATGGTGAATACCGAGAAGTGCAGAGTGATTATTGAAGGCAAGGCCAGAAAGGGGGTGGGGCCCACACTGAGTCAGGGGTTCTGGACCACAGTAGGGACTGGCTTTTGGTCTGGGTGAGGGAGCCACGGGAGCTTTCTGAGCAGAGGAGGATTGCAGCCTAAGTTAGGGATTTTATTTTATTTTATTTTTTTGAGACAGGGTTTAGCTTTGTGGTTCAGGCTGGCCCTGAGCTCAGCCTCCAACTCACATCACAGCAATCCTCCTGCCTCTGCCTCCCGAGTGCTGGGATTACAGGTGTGAGCCACCCTGCCTGGCACTGTTGTATGTGGTGCTGATTGCTGCTGGGTGTGAGTCTCCACACCCAGTATTGTATGTGGTTACTGGGGATCGAACCCTGGTCCTTGCGCTTGCAAGGCAGGTACTCAAACCACTGAGACAAATCCCTGGCCCAGTTAAAGAGATTGTTTTTTTGGGGGGGGAGCTGTTTTTATTTTTTTGAGACAGGGTCTCGGTATGTAGTTCAGGCTGGCCTTGGACTCACTATGTAGCTCAGGCTGGCCTCAAACTGAAGGTGATCCTTTTGCCTCAGCCTCCTAAATGCTAGGATTAGAATGCTGGAATTACAGGCATACACCACCATGCCTGGCTTTCTTTTTTTTCTTGCAGAGCCAGGGATCAAACTCAGGACCTTGCACTTGCCAGGAAAGTGGCAGCACCACTGAGCTTCATCCTGGGCCCCTGAATTAGGATTTATCAAGATCCTTATGGCCGCTGTGCAAACAGATTGGGGTGGGCAAGGGTAGAAGCAAGAGGTTTAGTGAGGAGGAAGCTACTACAATAACCTGGGCATCCAAGTCTTCTACTTCACTCTGGATATGGTTGCCAGAAGCACCATGTGCAGTCTGGCCATAAGTAAAGTAGTCCTCCACACCAATCAATCCGGCACATCTATCTACAACACTAACTTTTTTCAAAGGCAACCAACACCAAGGGTCTCTAGCAAGTGGAATTAAAGGGCTCCAGGAGGCTATTACACTGGCATTGCACCAAACTTTTGGAAGATGCCGCCAACACACCCTGGCACTAAGCCTTTGGGGTAGCATGCCGATCCTCCTGTCTGGAACACCTTTCCCACTTCCTTCACCTGCCTCACTTACAGCTCAGGCACCAATCTTTTTTTCTAAATTCCCAAACCTCTACCTTAGAGATCTACAACATGGAAGTCATCTGTTGACTCTCTCATCACTGCTACTGTCATCACCCCAGTCACTGCTTGCAGGAAATACTGCAACAACTTTCCTCTTCAGAGTACACACCTAAGGCCCCTCGCCAGCTGATCCTTCTGGTCTTTGATCCACTGCCTACTATTCGTTCCCTCTCGCTGCTCCAGCAATATGGTAACCTAAAGGGGCATGCCTAGCTCATCTGCACCCCCAGCCTTTGCCCTTGCAAATCCTTCCGCCTAGAGCCAATCCACCCATGGACACGACTGACCACCTCTTTTTCGGGTATTTGCCCCTTCAGTATTTCCTCTGGCGATTACTGTCAAGCTTGGCTAAAATGACTCGTTATTAATAACCTTTTTCTTTATTTCTTCATGGCATTCACCAGTGTCCGAAGTACCTCATTTATTTAGCAATTTGTCCCACTCCCAAAAGCACACGGGCTCAGGGATGGGGATCCTCAACACCTACGTATTGGCTGACTTCAGAGCGCCCCTTTCAGAGACAGCAACAGCACCCGAGTCGGTCATTACAGTCCCACCCTCAGTCAACCTATAGCCCTGCCCTCTCCACCCTAAGCCCCACCCATCCACTCTACAGGACCCCATCCCTCCATTCCTTAAAACCCACACTCCAGGTCCCCCATCACTGAGGCTTTGCTCTCAAACCTCACCCTGAGGTACGCCCCAAACGCTGGTCCCGCCCGCCATCATAAATCAGCCACCGCCTTCTCCCCTAGGATGTCTGAGTAGGTTGGCAGACTAGCCTCCGGCCTCACCTTAACTCGGACCCGTACCACCTCTCGCTCCTCCTCCTCAGCCGTCGCTGCCTGGGCTCCCCCGCCGAGCGGGGGCGCTCCGGAGCCTACCAAGTCCGAGGACCCAGAGGCCATCGCCATCCCGCCACTGGCGGCTGGGCGACAATCGTTGCCCCCCACCACCGTGCCAACCTCACAGTAGAGACGCTCTCGGCCCCGCCTCTCGCCCCAGCGCAGGCGCAGAGGGCGCCACGCGACCCTCCCCTCCCCCGCCCCTCCCACCTGGCCCTGAGAGAAGGGCGTTATTGCGCATGCGTTCATTTTGTTCTTGCCCGAAGCCCTGCCTCCACAGCCGGGTATTTTGCTTCTTTTCAGGCAATGTACAGGCTTTTCCTTAGGCCCCTCCTCCCCTGGACCTATGGCTTGTTTTGGCAATCTACTTCCTGTGTTGGTAAGAAGTGGGCGGGAAAGAAAATGCAGGATGATGACGTCAGGCTCCGCACCCCCGCCCCAAATTGCCTTGCGCCTCTGCTGATAGATGATGTCATCTGTTTCAAATACCAGTGGCCCTTGCTTTAAATGAATCTACTGAATGAGAAAAAACCTCCAGAATTTTTTCAATAATAATTTACATGTTGTGAAAATTCATGGAGCTGTACAAATATTTATGATATTTGCACTTTCTGTAATGCTTTTTAGACTTCATTAAATAAATTACTAAAGAAGGTCATTTTGCCTTGGTTGCCTGTCATAGTGACATACCTATAATCTCAACACTGGGAGGCTGAAGGCAGGAAGATCACAGCGAGTTAGAGGCCATCCTGGGGAACATAGAGAGTTCAAGACCAGCTTGAACTGTCTAGAGAGACCGTGTCTCATGAAAACAAACAAAAAATAAAGTTTGCCTTTGTTTTATTTAATCTTCAGTCCAGTTACTAAACAATGTGTGTCGGAGTGAGGCTGTAGCAAGGTGCCAGAGCACTTGCCTAGCATACTGCAAAGCCTCGGTGATCCCTAGCAATACAAAGAAGGCAAAGCAAAACAGAAAAAAACCAAAACCCAGCGAGTGGCTCCTAATGTTGGGTAAATGAGTGGATATATCTTATGGTCTTTTGAGAAAATTTATGTATGGTAACATGCAAAAAAGTATTCTTTCCCTCTTTGTACAATATCCATGTAGTTTGGACAGAAAACAGGACACCCTTACAAATGTTATTTTTTTGTTTGTTTTGGTTTTTGAGACATGGTCTTGTTATGTGTGTAGTTCTGGCCGGCTTCGAACTAGCAGTGCTCCTCCTGCCTCAGACTCCCAAATGCTGGGATTACGGGTGTACGCCAGGAGCGATTTTTTTTTTTTTTTTTTTTTGGAGACAGGGTCTTGCTTTGTAGTTTAGGCTGGCCCTGAACTAACTATGTAGCCCAGGCAAGCCTTGAACTCACAATGATCCTCCAGTCTCTGCCCACTGAGTGTTGGGATTACAGGCTCCAGCCACCACGCCCAGCATTGTTGTATGTGGTACTGTTTGCTGGTGGGCGTGAGTCTCCACATCTGGCTTTGTTGTATGTGGTTACTGGGGATTGAACCTGGAACCTTGTACTTGCGAGACAGGCACCAGAGCCACTGAGCTAAATCCCCCGCCCACAAATGTTATTTTTGATTTATTTTTTGTCACAGGATATCATTAGGTAGTTCAAACTGGACTTGAACTCACAATCCCAGACTGGTCTCAAACTCATGGTGATCATCCTGCCTCAATCTTCTAAGTAGTGGGATTTCAAGTATGCCCCCCCCCAACACCTGGCCACAAATGTTATTTCTAACAAAAGAGTTTTCAGGCCGGGGAGTTAGCTCAGTGGTTCCGGCGCCTGTCTTGCAAGCGCAAGGGCCCGGG
>PVIR01002406.1:14192-47040 GCA_004026965.1 Petromus typicus
CTGAGTGTGGAGACCCCACACCCAGCAGCAACCAGTACCACATACCACAGTGCCGGGCGTGGTGGCTCACGCCTGTAATCCCAGCACTCGGGAGGCAGAGGCAGGAGGATTGTGATGTGAGTTTGAGGCTGAGCTGAGGGCCAGCCTGAACCGCAAAAAGCGAGACCCTGTCTCAAAAAACCTAAAAAAAAAAAAAAAAGAGTTTTCATCAGATGACTGGATTTCAGCTACAGATGCTACCTTTGAGTTTAATTTTTTAGACAAGTTTGCTATTCTACTTTAGTACATTTAAAATAATTTGTTGGCTTGGTATTAACATTAAGTAGATATCTCCATTTTTTGAAAGCTGTAATTAATGAGGGTTTGTCTTTGAAAGCTAGAAGAAGGTTATTGGTTATGTCTCCTCCTTTGTTCCATATACGTGGAGCCAGAAACACCTATAACACTGAATTTTCTAGTGGAAACAAGATTGAGAGTGTGCTTCTTATTTTAGTTACCCTGAGAGGGGATAAACAAACCATTAGCCCCAGGCCTAGAATTTATCTTGAGGGCATTGGTGTACAGTTAGACAGGCTTATGAGTAGTCAGACACCTCTGTCTTGGTTGTACAGTCTTGGATGAAAAACTACAAATTCAAGGAGATGAAAAAAAGACTATTGCCATAGTCCTGAAATCTTTCATTTTAATTTATTTATTCATTCTTCCATTCAACAAATACAAATTATATGCTAGACCATCTACGTATATCAGTGGTTTAATCTGTATAAAGACCCTGTAAGAGCTGGATTGGTGGCATATTCCTGTAATCCTAGCATTCAGGAGGCAGAGGAAGGAGGAACCACAAGTTCAAGGCTAGCCTAAGCCACATAGTGAGAGCCTGTCTCAAAAAAAAAGGAGGGGAGGAGCTGGAGATGTGGAAGGTCCTAAATTCACAAAGAAAAGATCCAGTACCACGGGGGGAAAAAAAACTCTACAAAGCAAGTATTAGTAATAATATTTTATTGAAGTTGAGGGAGAGAGAAGTTCAAAACCAAAGGTAGTAAATGTACTATTGACATAGAGAGCAGACAGTACAGAGGGCAGAAGGGTCAAGCTATGACTATTGTATCTGAGGCAGAACAAGGTTAATGTGCCTTTAAATAAATGATGGCACAGGTGGCAGCATATGAGATGAGAAGGTGACTAAGGTGAGATTATAGAGGGCTTTGATCTTAACAATGAGACACTTAAGGCTGGGGATGTAGCTCAGTGGCATTGTACATGCCTAGCAAGAGCAAGGTCTTGGGCCGGGAAAATAGCTCAGTGGTTCTGGTGCCTGTCTTGCAAGCGCCAGGGCCCGATTTGATCCCCGGTAACCACATAACAATACTGGGCATGGAGACTCACCCCAGCAGCAACCAGTACCACATACCACAGTGCCGGACGTGGTGGCTCACGCCTGTAATCCCAGCACTCGGGAGGCAGAGGCAGGAGGATTGCTGTGATGTGAGTTGGAGGCTGAGCTCAGGGCCAGCCTGAACTACAAAGCGAGACCCTGTCTCAAAAAAAAAAAAAAAAGAGCAAAGTCTTGAGTTTGATTCCTGGTACCAATAAAAAACCCCTAAAAAACGAACAACAACAACAAAAAAAAACAATGAGACATCTTTCCAAAGCTCTAAAATAGGCCTCAGCAGAGTCAGTATCTGAAGTCCTCCTTTACACAAGTCACCTGAAGTCAGGCTTCAGATATCTGCCATCTTATTATTTATCCTTTACCATCTCTTCAGAATTCCTCAAGTATACCAGTTGTTTCACAGAGACTATGTGTTAGGATGAAGGAAAGGAAGAAACAGAGGTACAATCTCAAATAAAACAAACCCGGGAGGGACTGCTCTGGTGCTAGAGAGCAAACAGGCTGTGGAGGTTTTTTTTGGGTCACAGGGTAAGGGAGTTCAGCGAGGGGGGTTGTGGCTTCCTGCCAAGAAGAAGGCTTGAGACGGCACAGCGGTAATGGGTGCCCAAGGACGAGGCCTGGGAAAGCGCAGGGAGTGGCGGCTACTTGGCTACTCTCAGTCCCGGGGCTGATAGTGTTGAGTCCCTGGCACAGCTGTGCTGGGAGGGTCCAGTTTGGAAGGCCTCCGATCAGGATGATGGCAGTTGAATTCCTTCATTCTGACTTTATGGTTAGATAAGGAAAATGGACAGTGTATCTCTTTTTAACTACTTGATGCTGATTAGGGGCAAGGATTGTTGTGCCTTCAGCTGGACTGAAGAAGAGTCATATTGTCGTGGTCTTTGGCTACTGCCTGTGAAACGGCCACAGTCCTGTTGGTGATAAATCTTTGCAACAGATTGACCAGGCTTGCAACAAGCAATTGGGGTATAAAGGAGGACAGGCACCATACAGAGAAGAATCCACGAGTCCTGGGAACTCCCGAGGAGGGTCCTGAGACATATGTTGTACTGCCTGAAGCTCTGTGTCTATGTCCTGCTATATTATCATGAGTATCGGGGATAAAAGTCCATGTTTAGTGAAGCACGGTGCATGTGCCCCTTGGGCAGACTGCCTGGGGAAAAGGGATCCCAGGCACCTTCACTACTGGTTCCATGTGCATGATCACTGGGAGTCTGGCAATCTCTAGGTGAGAATAACGGACTTTACCAAGAGATTAAAGCACATACGACCAAAGCATGAGCATCAGAATGGAAAGACAGATTGGGGAAGGAGTCACATCCAGACGCTGTTCATAAGGGACTGGTATAAAAGACACTATCAAAACCTCCAGTCATTGTTCTCAGTCTCCTACAAGACAGGATGACCTCCAAGGAATAGGAGAAAGAGAACAAAAGACAGAGACAGAGACTTGAGAGTAGCTGGGTCTTGGGCTGACCCAAGCTGCTCTGGACAGCAAAGACAAAGACACCAAGGACAGCCAGTGTTTATTCATTACAGGCGTGGGAAGGTGGGGAGCTGGGCAGGCCTTGGGACACCAGCCGATACTAAGTATCAGAAACAAGGGTACTAGCATATCTTTACTGAAGAGAACAAATCAGAAATTCAGAGGGGAAGAATTTAGCTGTAGTCAGTTGACCTTGGATGGAAGTGAACTCAGCCCTAAATCTGCCAGAAGATAGAACAGGTAGACTCTTTGAAGACATCACTGTACTCAAAGAGCTTAAGACAGGTGCCAGAGGGCTGGGGAGTTAGCTCAGTGGTTCTGGTGCCTGTCTTGCAAGCGCAAGGACCTGGGTTCGATTCCCTGGCAACCACATAACAATACTGGGCATCACGCCCAGTAGCAACCAGTACCACATACCACAGTGCCGGGCATAGTGGCTCACGCCTGTAATCCCAGCACTCGGGAGGCAAAGGCAAGAGGATTGCTGTGATGTGAGTTGGAGGCTGAGCTCAGGGCCAGCCTGAACTCCAAAGCTCACGCCTGTAATCCCAGCACTCGGGAGGCAGAGGCAGGAGGATTGCTGTGATGTGAGTTGGAGGCTGAGCTCAGGGCTAGCCTGAACTCCAAAGCGAGACCCTGTCTCAAAAAAAGACGGGCACGGGAACCACTGAGCTAAATCCCTGGCCCCATCTTTGTTATTTTAAAGAAGGAGGGCTAGCTGTCTTGGTTTTCTAGGATGTACTCTGGCCAAGCTCTAGTACAGCAAAAGGCAAGGGCCTTCTTTCTCAAAACTTGGAATCTAGCTCTTTAGCACTGAAGAAGACATTCCAGGGGCAATCTGAAGGCTTGCTCTTCATCAAAGAGGAAGATTGAGTGAGGGGTCTCTCCTACACATTTTGGGGGTCCACTAGTGCAAAAGGCTCCCTCGACTTTAAAGGTGAGATGGTACATCTCTCATGTCACCAGAAGTCCAAGTTCCCCACTGGTCCCTTACTGTTGCTGAGATTTATCCACCTTCCCCATGTACGGATTTAGATACGTGATCTTGGTGAGTTTCTCTTTGGGGGAATTGGACCAGGGCCTTCAGAACCCCTTTATGTACCCACAAATGATGTTTGTGCCACCTTCCAAACACAGAGAGTTCCCAGAACCGCTCACCCCTACAGGGTTTTTTTTTTTTTTTTAGTTTTTTGACACAGGGTCTTGCTTTGTAGTTCAGGCTGGGCCTGAACTTACTATGTAGCCCAGGCTAGCCTCGAAGTCACAGCACTCCTCCTGTCTCTGCCTCCTGAGTGCTGTGCTTACAGATGTGAGTCACCACACCTGGCAATGTGGTATCCAGTACTGAAGATCAAACTTTGGACCTTGCACTTGCCAGACAGATGCTGGAACCACTGAACTAAATCCCTGGCCCCATACACCATATTTTTTAAAAGGGTAAGAATGGCTGTTAATGGCCGGGAATTTAACTCAGTGGTTCTGGTGCCTGACTTGCAAGCGCAAGTACCTGGGTTCGATCCCCCGGTAACCACAGACCATAATGGGCATGGAGACTCACGCCCAGCAGCAACCAGTACCACATACCACAGTGCCGGGCGTGGTGGCTCACACCTGTAATCCCAGCACTCAGGAGGCAGAGGCAGGAGGATTGCTGTGATGTGAGTTTGAGGCTGAGCTCAGGGCCAACCTGAACTACAAAGTGAGATCCTGTCTCAAAAAAAAAAAAAAAAAAAAAATGGCTGTTAAAGCCAGATTCCAAAGTGAATGGGGGAGATATTCTGGCTTATTTGTTCAGGGGAAGCAAGACAGGTAAAGGCTATCTGAGGGCAGCCTGTTGTTTTGTTTTCTGTTTTTAAAATTTCATCCTGAGACTGAATCAAGAACCTCCAAAACACAGAACAGGAAAAGAGAGGTCCCCTGACATACCGGATTTTTGGTGGTCCTTTGGCTTAGTCTATGTGACTGTAATGGAATTTCTAGCCCTCAGTGTCTACTCTGATTAAAGCTGGCATCTACCTAGGCCAATCTCGAAAAAGCTGTATCAGATCTGCTGACATAGTCTCCTGTGCCTCCATGGCTTTACCTTACCAATGTGTGAGTCCACCCACAGAGACCTGCCTGGAGGACAGACCACTGCAAAGACCCCAGGGCTGGGTACTGACCTCGTCTAGTCCTCATCTTTTCACTGTTCCTGACCAGCGCACCATAGATGCTGCATCTGGTGGACAAGCACCACTGCTCTGTTGTTCAAGAAGCCCACCAGGGTCGGAACTCAGCCTCAGTGATAAACTAGAGGGACAAAGCTTAATGACAGAAAGACACTTTATTTGTAAAGAGGAAAAGGAGCTACCTTAGTAAGAAAAAATCAGGGATAGGGAGCTCTGGAATGATAAGAGGGCCAATGGGTCCTTTGTTTTTAGCTGTTTTTATGTGGCCTGACCACTTCCACAAGAGAACCTTTGGGTCCCTAGTCCTGTCTGGGGACTGCTCAACGCAGGATTATAGACTGCTGGACACTCATCAGTCACTACTGGCTCCCAAATTTTCAAGTTTTGGCAGATAGGATCAGTTATTATAAGCTCCCAAGTGTCTTCACCTGCCCACCCGATTTCCAGAAAAACCTTGTGTGATGTAGCCAGGCCTCAGACTCCCAGAGGATGGGTGAGTATGATTGATTCTCCCTTCCACCCAGAATTTGTCATCACTGTGTAGGCTTTTGGGCACCTCTAACTTCATTTTTTTTTTGGTGTAGCTTATGTTTTCTGCTTGCTTATTTGTCTTTCACATATTTTTTAATATATATATATATAGATAGATAGATATAGATTTTTTTTTTGAGACAAAGTCTCACTTTTGTAATTCAGGATGGTCCTGAGCTCACTATGTAGTCCAGGTCAGCCTCAAACTCACAGCAATCCTCCTGCCTCTGCCTCCTGAGTGCTGGGATTATAGGTATGAGCCACCATGCCTGGCACTGTGGTTTGTGATACTGACTGCTGATGAGCATGAGTCACCACGCCCAGCATTGTGGTATATGGTTCCTGGTGATCAAACTTGAACTCAGGACCTTGCACTTGCCAGGCAGGTGCTGCCAGAACCACTGAGCTAAATCCCTGGCCCATAAGGCATTATCTTTGGTGTGGGCAGCTAGTTGGCAAAGGGGTGCCTTACTCTTGGTTAGTTTAGAGTCAGTAAGGGGACAGGTGGATATCTATTGTTTTCTATAATGACTCTAGAGTGAATAATACAGTGACTAGAGTGCATTCACGTGTATATAAGTGTACATATTAGTGCATAGGTGTGTGAATACATACTATTTTAAAGTTACTCAGGGCCCCCCTTGTTTTTCTTATATTTTATTGGAAGTAGGGGTGGCTTATTGTTTGTGAATCTGGCTTTCTGTGTCATGCCTGTCAGCTTTTTTTCTGGTCTTTTAGAGAAAGTTCCAAGGCCATTTGGTGACTTTATCTGTTTTGTTTTGTTTTCTATCCCTGTCTTTGACTTACTTTTCAGGGTAACCTCTCTAGTAAAGTTTGTTTTTAAACTCCTTCTAGCCAGGATTAGCTGGAAGACCAAAGGAAAAGTCCCTAATTATTTCCTCATCTGCAGACCCCTTTCCTTGTGTAAGTGTACCAATTAAACAATAGTACCTGCTCAAAGGCCAGGGGATTTAGCTCAGCGGTTCTGCATCTGCCTAGAAAGAGTAAGGTCCTTTGAGCATTTTCTATTTCACAATATATAACATACAATTCTAGGACTCATTTACATCTTTATTTTCTCATACCAGAGAAAAGATGCGATATGTACCTATCTGTTGACCTATTTATTTCACTTTTGAGTGCGTATATGTAATGTATCAATAAAGATTAAAAAAAAAAAAAAAAAAGAAAGCGTAAGGTCCTGCTTTCTATCCCGGTAACCACATACCACAGTGCCGGGAGTGGTGACTTTAATCCCAGCATTTACTTGAGAGGTAGAGGCAGGAGGATTGCTATGAGTTCAAGGCTTGCATGGGCTACATAGTGAGTCCAGGGAGTGTCTGAACTACAAAATGAGACCCTGTCTCAAAACAAAATACCTGCTCAAACTGGAAGCCAAAAGTAAATTTATTAATTTTTGTTTCCCTAGATCTAAAATTTTTATAGACTTTTTCCGGCTGCTGCCCGTAACTGAGTTTCCAATTGTTAGAGATTAATTTATTTATTTAGACTCAAATAGAATTCCAGAGACAGTGAAAGCGAGGTTTTAACAAGTTTGTCCATCCTGAAAACCTCTATAAGCAGCTTCCATGGAAATCTCAGAGAGCCAAAAAAAGAAAATGAAATTGTCCAAAGATGTCCCTAGGCCTTTATGAAGATACTGATGGAGGTTTTAAAATTTTTTTCCCTGATTAATATGTCTCAGTTTGGCAAAATTTACTGGCTTGACTTGTGTTGTCTTTAGCCTTTCCTTTTTGCAAAATAGACCCAATTGGTCTATACTATTGTAATTTAGAAGTCCCTTGTTGGCCAGGTGTGATAGTACATGCTTATAATTCCAGCACTCAAGAGGCTGAGGAAGGAAAGTCACCACAGGTTTATTTTAATTTTTCGGTACCAGGAATTCAAGTTAAGACCTCGAGCTTGCCAAGCAGGTGCAGCACCACTAAGCAACATGCTTGGCTCTCATCATGAGTTTGAGGCCAGTTTGGGCTGCATAGTGAGTTCAAGGCCAGCCTGAACTACAAAGCCAGGCCCTGTCTCAGAAAAAAAAAAATTAATAGAGCTCCCATGTAAGGACTTATCTCTAGGATAGGCAGAGCAATTTTGGGGGAAGAGGGAGACAGAGGCAGACAGATAGACAGACAGACAGATTTGATAGTGAAGAAAGCTTGGGGATAAGGAACCTCCTGTCACTTGTTGCTTCCTTCAGGTAGTTACCAAGATCACAAAGAATTTGGAAATTAATTATGTTGAATTTAGGCTAATGGCTGAATACAATATGAGATGTTTAGTTTGAATATCCCCTTTTAAACCAAGGTGTGGTCAAAGGCAACCCAAAAGGATATCTGCCTTCCCACTGCAATCTATACAGATATCCACCACAGAGCCAGGCTCTGTGTAGTTCAGCTGCTCTCACAGGCTGTGGGGCTTTTTTAGGGCCCTGGGAGTCTGAGGTTCTCTAGTTTTTCTGGGAAGTCAGGCAGGTAAGGATACTTGGGAGCTTATAGTAACTGATACTATCTGCCAGAACTTGAAATTTGGAAGCCAATAGTTACTGATGAGTGTCCAAGAGTCCATAAACTTGTATTGAGCAGCCCTCAGACAGTACTAGGGACCCTGGATTCAGAGGTTTTTCTGAGAGACTGGGCAGGCATCCTGCTCCATGGAAGTCCACTGCAGAGCTGGACCCTGTGGGACTCCTGAGATCCCGGGCATGCCCAGAAGGTAGGGGCCGAGTTTACCAGCTTTGAAATGAAGTGTGTGGCTTTGAGTAGAGGGTTAGCAGGAAGTAGCAAATGACTTCCTTGTAAGCAAGAGGGGGAGGAGAGATGGAGGATCCAGTGGAAAGCCCTGGGGCCACAAAAGGGAGAGGTAGGAGAATATTGGAGTAGTTCCTTCAACCATTCCCTGTATGGACCACCAAATGTCCGAGAGTGCTGGAATTATAAGTGTGTGCCATCACGCCTGGCTGGGCCACCATATGTTAGGGAAAAAGAAACAGAAGTACAAGCTTAATGGGAACAAACCTGGGAGGGACCACTCTGGCACCAGAGACCAGATCAGCTGCTCTCACAGGCTGTGGGGCTTTTTTAGGGTCACGGGAAGGGGGAGTTCGGTGAGGGGGGTTGTGGCTTCCTGCCAAGAAGAAGGCTTGAGACGGCACAGCGGTAATGGGTGCCCAAGGACGAGGCCTGGGAAAGCGCAGGGAGTGGCGGCTACTTGGCTACTCTCAGTCCCGGGGCTGATAGTGTGCTGGGAGGAGGCGGTTTGGAGGACTCTCTGATTAGGATGACGGCAGTCTGTGGGAGTTCTTGACCATAGAATGAAGGATGGGAGTTTCAGAGTGAACCATTTAAGACTCTTAGGGTGATTCTGGAATATCTGCAAGTTGAACAATGGGAAATCTGTTGGGAAAGTGACAGAGGCTCCGTAGGGAGAAGGGAGTTGGAGGATGAGTGATAGGTGGTTGGAAGGCTACGTGACAGGGTATGTGGGGTGACTGACGGCATCTGTGGTGAGTGGCGTGTATACTGTGATTAGAAGGGCAACATGGTTGAGAGATGGTGGGCAGGGTGCTAAGGGATCATCTGTGGGATGAGGTGGGCTCTAGGGTGAATGCTGAATAATGGGTTCTACCAGGTGAGCTGTGAGGAGTCTGTAGGGTTGGCAATGGGGGGATCTGTAGGATGCATGAGTTAAGGCCAGCCTGAACTACATAGTGAGACCCCATCTCAAAAAAAGAAAACACAACTCAAACCAAACAAAAAAGATACCAAATCTGCCAGTGCCAATCATCAAACTTTGATAAATTTATTTCTGTTGTTTAGAAGCCACTCCATTTATGGTATCTTATTATTAATAACTTGAAAAAATGAAATTGTCTTAAAAAGACTATTGGTAGAAACATGGATGTTAAAGGTCTTCCTGATGAAGCCTCAGACAGAAATGAGGAACATGTTATTAGAAACTAGAAGGGAAGCAAAAAACTTGGTTGAATTTATTCTAGTATTTTGTGGAAAATAGAACTTGTGAGTGATGAACTTGTATACTTACTTAGCAGAAAAGATTTCCAGGCAAAGTGTTGAAGATGTAGACTGCTTTCTTCTTGATTCTTATAGAAAAATACAAGAGGGGACAGATCAGTTTGAAAAGGAAGTGGTTTTTAAAAAAGAAATATTAGAAAGGAACAAGAATGTGAAGATTCAGAAAATTGTCAACCTATTTAGTATTATAAAAACTGTTCTGGCTGGGCGTGGGGATGCATGCCTGTGATCTCAGCACTCAGGAAGCAGAGGCAGGAGGACTGCCATCAGTTCGAGGCCAGCCTGAGCTACATCATGAGTCAAGGCCAGCCTGGGCTACATAGTGAGACTCTGTCTCAAAAACAAAACAAATCAGGGCCCCGGGGATATAGCTCAGTGGTTCCGGAGCCTGTCTTGCAAATGCAAGGACCTGGGTTCGATCCCGTTAACCCGTTAACCACATAACAATACTGGGCGTGGAGACTCACCCCAGTAGCAATCAGTACTACATACCACAGTGCCGGGCATGGTGGCTCATGCCTGTAATCCCAGCACTCGGGAGGCAGAGGCAGGATGATTGCTGTGATGTGAGTTGGAGGCTGAGCTCAGGGCCAGCCTGAACTACAAAGTGAGACCCTGTCTCAAAAAACCTTAAAAAAAAAACAGGGCCAGGGATTTAGCCCAGTGATTCCAACACCTGTCCTGCAAATACAAGGGCCTGGGTTCAATCCCTGGTAACCACATACAACAATGCTGGGTGTGGAGACTCACGTCCACCAGGAATCAGTGCCACATACTACAGTGCCGGGCATGGTGGCTAACCCCTGTAATCCCAGCACTCAGGAAGCAGAGGCAGGAGGACTGCTATGATGTGAGTTAGAGGCTGAGCCCAGGGCCAACCTGAACTACACAGTGGGACCCTGTCTCAAAACTCCCCCCCCCCCAAACAAAAACAAAACAAAACAAAACTAAACATTCTGGAAAGAAAGTCTAGGCTGTGGCCAGACTGTCATTCCCTGAGGAGACTGTGAGTGCGCCTCCCTTGTCTAACGAACCATTTTAGCAGATGCCAGTAATGGAGGGGAAGGCCTGCTGGCCAGCTAGAACAAAAGGGGAAGAAACAGGAAAAAATGAGAGGGTTATGGGGTGTCTGTAATTTTACAGAATAGAACCCTGGCTTTCACTGACTGCATGCACACAGTATTATCTTTCCAGATAAAGGCAAAGTAATCTCAATGGCAGAACGTCTCCTCTTTGGCTCTAGAGGATTTTAGGGTGTCAGGCTGTCTCCTGAGGCTGAGAGCAATGTTGGTGCCCCAGTGGGCTCAGGAGGTGGGGTATGTACTCTGATGGGCCCAGGGAACAGAGCATGCAGCCAAAGACGACCAAGCCTTCCAATCAAACAGAATTTGCCTTACTAGATGTGGGACTTACTTGGGACCTGTGATCCCTTTTTCACTGCTATTTCCCCTTTGTGGAATGGGAATATCTTTCTGAAATTTAATTTCTTTGGCACATGTTTAGATGACATGATAATGCTTATTTGGAGAAGTTGGTTCAAGTTTCAACATATCTCAATGGATTTCAAGTCCTTTGCTTCCAGGGACTATCCATCTTAGGTTTCTTTTACTGCTGTATTTTGCAAGCAGAAAACTGGTCTAGTTTCACAAGTAAAGAGCTACAGAGGAATTTTTGCCTCAGGATGAATCATACCTTGTTTCAGCCACACTTTGATATTTAAATGCGATTTGACATTTAAAGTTAATATGAGGGTTAGAGTAGGGGTCAGTGGTGGAGCGTTTGACTAGTCTGTGCAAGGTCTTAAGTTACCTCCTTCAAACATCCCTAGATGGGAGAATTTTGAGCTGTCAGGATGGAGGCCAATGTAATTTGCATTTGAGAACGATAAGAATTTGTGGAGGCCAAGAGCAGAATTCATAATATGCTGAAACCTTAATCTCCAGTAATTTAGAATGTGATTATATTGGAGGCAACGGCCCTGGTCCAATCTCAGGAGAAATGATGTTCTCAGGAGAAATGTATACACCCATCGAGAAGCCAGGGCCTGAGGGCAGGCACAGAGCTAAAAACCAAGTGAAAACAGAGCCAGGGATATAGCTCAGTGGTTCTGACGCCTGTCTTGCAAGCGAAAGGACCCGGTTAGATCCCTGGTAACCACATAACAATACTGGGCGTGGAGACTCACCCCAGCAGCAACCAGTACCACATACTACAGTGCCGGACGTGGTGGCTCACCCACACCTGTAATCCCAGCACTCGGGAGGCAGAGGCAGGAGGATTGTTGTGATGTGAGTTGGAGGCTGAGCTCAGGGCCAGCCTGAACCACAAAGCAAGACCCTGTCTCAAAAAAAAAAAAAACAAAAAACAAAAACAAAAAACCCAAGTGAAAACAAATCAGCCATTTGCAGGCCAAGGACAGAGGCTTTAGAAGAAACCAGAAATGCTCATGCCATGACTACCTCCAGAACAGAGAAGATACATTTCTGTCATTCTAGCCACCTACTGGGATGTATTTTGTTGAGACAGTGTGAACCAATACTGAGTGAGCCTATGGGGTGAATGACAGGGCACTGTTGAAGAGAGTTTCTACAGTGAGAGAGGGGGTGTGTAAGAGGAATCACGGGAGTGTATGGGGTCAGATTGGGGGTTTGTGGGGTCAGAAACAGCAGGTGTATGTGACAATGAGGGCTGTGAGTGTGTGAGTGATGGAAGGGCTTGTGGGGTTAGCCACAGAACACCTATGGGGTTAGTAATTAAAAATCTCTCAATATTAGAATTAAGATCTTTTATTTCATGATTTAAAAAATTGCTACCATCACAGACTTCTTAGCATCACATAGCCCTTCTTTCCCATCTCCAGCCCTTTTTGTGCCTACCATGCGCTCAAGTGGCCCTCCACCTTATAAAGCAGGACTGGACCCTCCAAGCAAGTGGGACCATCTCTCGGCTGCTCTTCCGGTCCAGTCCCCCACTCATTAGTTCTATTTGCTCTTGAACTTCATCCTTTTTGTGTCCATTGTGCTCTGGGCCCCAGAGAGCTGCTTCATGGAATCAAAAATGAGTACTCCAGGTATCACCAGCCACAGGGCATTCATGAAGAAGAAATAAAACCAGAAATGGACAGGGTGGCCCACTTCCCCATGTTGGAATCCATCGCGGTACTCTGTCAGGAAGTAGAGCACATCCCCATAGAACTGGCCTGTGAGGGGTGGGCAGAAAGGAAAGAAGCCCCAGTGAGGAGGTGGCAGCTGACTCAGAGTCCTGACTCTGAGGTAGTTAGTTCCCAGTCATCCTTTAAGGTCTCAGAGCTCAGGATCCCATACTCGGAGAGCCAAGAATTCTGAACTCACAGGGCTGAAAATCTGAGAAATCAGAAAAAAAGAATTCCTGAAAGCATAGCACTGACAATTTCTCAACTCAGGAGAAGCTCATAGCTCCAGAATTTTGGGTTGTTTTTTTTTGTTTGAGACAAGGTCTTGCTATGTAGCCCAGGATGGTCTTGAACTCATGGTGATCCTCTTGCCTCAGTCTCCTGAGTGCTCGGATTATAGGCATCTGTCACCATGCCTGGCAACAACTGGCGGAACTTAATAAAATCTTAAAATTGAGACAGCTTGGGATTCCAGGACTAAAGAGAAGCCATAGATCCAGAACTAGAGAAAGTTAAGAATTTAAGAGCATTAAAAAAAAAAGACTGAATCTCAGATAAAAGAGCTGAGAACACTGGTCCAAGTGGATCTGAGGCTTCTTGCTAGCGTGGCCACCTTGTGTAATCTTCACAGGGGATGCTGATAAAGGGGAGAGGTGAGGCCTCCCTGCTTGAGAGGTGGACTCAGAGGGGTGTGTGGCTATTCTGGAACTTCTGGGGCTTTGGCAATCTGGCTTTTCCTTGGATGGGCAGCACCATCAAGATGTACCCCCTCAGGGAAGCATTAGCGTCTCTGGCGCCAGCACAGGCCCTCTCCTTACCTAAAGAGATCACAAGCTGCAGGACGTAGCGGGAGGGTTGATGGCGGAGAAAGGCGATTACGGCCCACAGGCACAGTGGTCCCCACAGGCAAGCTGTGATGATCTCCATACAGACGGTGAAGTTGTCATTGCTGCAGGAGGAGCAGGGGAGAGACACCTGTGTCAGTGGGGCTTTGACCTCACCGCACCCCAACTCACCACCTCCCCAGGCTAGGGCAGGCCACACTTACATGATATATCGACTGTCTCCTTTAGCATACTCTTTCCCTGAAGAGAACAGGTACAAAGAATAAAGGTGGGAAAAAGGGTCAGGTATGTAGCCCAGTGTGAAGGGTTTGTGTTTAATTCCCAGTAATGCAAAAAATAAAAAAGCAGCAGACATGAGTAAGTTTTTCACACACGCACATAGAAAGGATTTCCAAATGGCTAATTAATGTAGGGGAAGCACTCAGACTTTCAATAATTAGTAAGGAAAAAGAAAATTAAAGCCATAAGGAGTTATTTCTTTTCTTTCTTTTTTTTTTTTGAAACAGGGTCTCACTTTGTAGTTCAGGCAGGTCCTGAACTCATTGTGTAGCCCAGGTCAGCCTTGGACTCACAGCAATGCTCCTGTCTCTGCCTCCTGAGTGCTGGGATTACAGGCATGAGCCACCACCCCCGGCCAAGCCATAAGGAGTTATCACTGTCATCCACTAGAATGACTAAAGCATAGGAAACACCTGGCCACCCCAAGCATCGGTGTGGAGGCAGAACTAACTCTCCTATTCTGCTGGTGGGACTGGAACATGGAGAAACCGTTCTTGTGTTTTTGATGGTACCGGGGACCAAACTCAGCACCTACACTTGCCAGGCACGAGCAGAACCACTGAGCTACATCCCGGGCCCAAGAGACCATTTTTGAAAATAGTTCAGTAGGTTTTTGGTTTTTGTGGTGCTGGAGACAAAACTCAGAACCTCACTTGATGCTAGGCAAGCGCTCTACTAAGCTGCACTCTAGCCCCCATAAAGTTATATATGTACATACCATATATTCTTCTATATATTTATCCAAGAGACATGAAAGCAGAGATTAACACAAAGACATGTATTAGAATGTTCATAGCAGCTTTATTCACAAGGCCAAAAGGGAGTATTGTCAATACAGGAGTACTGCACAAGTCAAAGAATTTTATAGCACCTATGCTTTGCAAGCTCTTTATGAAAAGAGTAACCTCATATAGCAAAGCAAAATTCAGGCCAGGCGTGGTGGCTCACGCCTGTCATCCCAACACTTAGGAGGCAGAGGCAGGAGGATTTCTAAGAGTTTGAGGCCAGCCTGGGCAACATAGTGAGTTCAGGGCCAGTCTGAACTACAAAAGAAGACCTTGGCTCAAAAAACTAAAAAAAAAAAAAAAAAAAAAAAAAAGCAAAAATATATAGCATGTTAGTATTTTGTAAAGAGGAAAAACTAAAAAATAATAAAATACTGATAAACAGTTATATGGCATGCCAGATGTGCTGATGCATACCTGTAATCCCAGCACTTAGGAGGCTGAGGCAGGAGGATTGCTGTGAGTTTGAGGCCAGTCTGAACCACATAGCAAGACCTTGTCTCAAAACAATTATATACCATCTGCTGTTTGCCACTGTTCTAAGTACCATATACGTATTTGACCATTTACTACAATCTGCCCCCTTTATCTATGGTGTTAGGGATGGGCCCCAGGGCCTCACACGCTAGGCACGTGCTATACTACAAAACCAATTTCCCAGTCTTTTCTATTTTTATTGCTTTTACTATTTATTTATTTATTTAGTGGTACTGAGGATTGAACCTAGGGTCACTGCACTGAGCTACCTAGATCTCCAACCTCCTTTTTAAAAATTTTGAAACAGAGGCTCACTAAACTGCTTAGGCTGCCTTTGAATTTGGGATCTTCCCATATCATCTAAGTTGCCAGGTAAATGCTACCCTGCCTGGCTCTATTTAGCCCCCTTTTAAAACTGAACAAACTGCCAGGCATAGTTTCGAGCATCTGTATTCTCAGCACTAGGGAGCTGGATTCAAGAGTCACTGACAGTTTGAGGCCAGCCTGGGGCTACATAGCAAGACCCAGTCTCAAACCAAACAAAATAAAATTGACCAAATTGAGGATTCTGTGTATAATTTATATGCAAATAAATTTGGAAGGAAACAAATAATTGGTTGGTGCTGGGATTGAATTCACAACCTCAGGCATATTAAGCACACATTCCCGCAGAGTGACATTCTCAGCTCTAGAAACAAATATCTTTTTTATTTTTATATTTTGAGATAGGATCTCACTAAATCTCTAAATTACTCAGGCTGGATTTGAATCTGTGATCTTCTTGCCTCAGTCTCTCAGTGTGCTAGGACTACAGACATACCCCATCATCCCTAGCTGACACAAATAATTGTTACTTTTTTTGTTTGTTTGTTTTTGAGATAGGGTCTCACTGCTTAGTTCAGGCTGTCTTTGACTCACTATGTGGCTCAGGCTGGCCTCAAATTCATGGCAATCCTTCTGCCTTTGCCACTCAAGTGTTGGGACTACAGGTGTGTGCCACCATGCCCAACTAATTATTACCTTTTTTTTTGAGACCGGGTTTAACTACATAGCCCAAGCTGACCTCAAATTTGTACTAGTCCTCCTTCCTGCCTTGGCCTCCCAAGGGCTGGGATTATAGGTCTGCACTATCATGCCCGATTTTGAACCAAAATTGACAGTTCTTAATAGTTTTGAGGGCAACTGGATAGATGTAGGACAGATTTTTAACTACATATATCTTTAAATGTTTTAATGTGTTTTTTTCCTTTTTTGAGAGAAAGTCTTACTATGCAGTTCAGTCTGGCTTTGAACTCACAATGATCCTCCTGCCTCAACCTCCCATGTGCTAAAATTATAGGCCCGCACTACCAGACCTGCCTTAAATTTTTTCCCAGCCATGCAAATATATATGCAAAAGGTTACACAGAATGTTACACGAGATGAAGGGAGGAATTGGTAGGTGAGTAAAATCCAAGCCAACCCAGTGCCCAGAACCTCCCCCCACTGCACAAAAACCCTTGACTCACAGAGTTGAGATAACAAGGCTTGGTCTCCAAGAATGGCCTCATGGTAGAGAGCGAACCAGCCCTCAATCACCAGGTGGACGAATGCACACATCGCAAACCAGCACAGGGACAGTCGTCGCCATGCCCCCAGTGGGACAACTGAAGCACGACTAGACAACAGCCACATGGTCACGGCTAGTACCCCAAAGGCAGAGAACAGGGCCGTCACGATATACCAGGCAGGAAGGTCATTAGGCACAAAGTGGTCCAGCCTCAGGTGCCGAGGCCAGTACGGGTGCGAGGGGCCTGTGTTGGTGCTGGACATGTCTCTATGGGCTGATGACTGCACATGGACAGAGAAGAGAAAAAAAGGAACTAAAAACCTGGACAAATAGAAAGCATAATGTGATAACTGCTACGAAAAATAAAACTGAGCTTACCAGTTAAAGGACTGTCTGTAAAACAATGACTCTAAATTGCTCAGGCTGGGCCTGAACTAGTAATCCTCCTGCCTTAGCCTCTCGGACTGCTGGGATTACAGGAGTGTGCTACCATGTCTAGCTTGGATAAAAAATAATACAGTCTTGCCAGGCACGGTGGTGTATATATGTGATCAGAGCACTCAGGAAGCTGAGGCTGGACACTTGCTCCAAGTTCCAGGCCAGCCTTGGCTATAAATTGAGTTTGTGGCCAGCCTGAGCTACGTAGTGAGACTCTGCCTCATAAAATCAAGACAATTTAATCTTAAAAATACAGAAAAAAAATCAATCTAATTGTATGCAGTTATAAATGTAAGTAAGGGGCGGGGATTTAGCTCAGTGGCTCCACGCCTCCCTCAAAACTGCAAGGTCATCAGCAGTTTGATTCCTGTAGGAAAGGAGAGAGAGAGAGAGAGAGAGAGAGAGAGAGAGGAGAGAGAGAGAGAGAGAGAGAGAGCAAGCAGGGAGGGAGGAGGGAAGAACGAAGGAAGGAAAAGAAAGATGTAAAATATAAGGTCACAGAAAGACTGAAGGTTTGTTCCAGCCTCCTGGTAGCTGTAATAATAGGAAACAGACTTGAGCTCTTGGACTACTGTAGAGGCCAGTGTCGTGTACAGTTCAACAAAAAACACTTGAGAGGTTGAGGCAGGAAGATTGCTGCAACTTCGAGGTCAGCCTGGATTACATAGCAAGGCTCAGTTTCAAAAACAAAATGAAACAAGTCCAGATGTTTAGCTCAGTGGTTCCAGCGTCTGCCTGACAAGCACAATGTCCCAAGTTCGATCCCCAATAACCACATACTCATGCCCATCAGCAATCGGTACCACACACGCACTCGGGAGGCAGAGGCAGGAGGATTGCTGTTAGATCGAGGCTCACCGGGGCTATATAGTGAGCACAGGGCCAGCCTGAACTACAAAGTGAGACCTTGTCTCAAAAAAACAAAACGAAACGAAACAAAAAAACAGAAACAAAAACCAATTCAACGGAGCTCTATTACTTCTTCCCCCGGGGTCCTGGAAACCAAGTGGATCCTACAAGAGACTAGCCTGAGCTCCAGGCCAGCGTTCAGAAAGCCAGAGCTGCCCCGCGATAGCACACAACGTCGCCGACCCGTGCGAAGAGTGGGAAAAGGGGAGCTCCATCCTGAACCCACGGATCACTCAGGACCCGCTCGCCCCGCTGCTTGGCGAGAGGGAGGGTATTCTGTCGTCCGGAGAACCGTGCAGGTCCAGGGCCTTCGGGAGGCTGGCTGGGAGCCGGCCGCTGAGCTATGGGGGACTGGGGATAGAGCTCCCGAGCGGCGGGAGGAACTCACCTTATCCGCACTACAGCTGCAGCCGCTACCCACGGATTCCAGACGTTTCAGGTGCCTTTAGCCAGAAACATACACACACCCCGACCCCCGCCTAAGGGAGCAGGCCAATGGGCAGGCGGGAGGGAGCCTCCAGCCAATAAGAGCTCTCTATGTGCCGACTTCCCCCTGGTGCCATCTCCGTGGTTGGCTGAGACTCAGTCAGGCAGGTATGTAGGCGTTTTCCGTCTGTGGCCAATCTGCAGTCATTCTAAATTGCCTCATCCTCCTAATCGATATCGGCGGGCTATAATTAAGGTGCGTATTCTCTGCGTTTTCTGTTGAGGTGGCGTTGCGTTGTCTTCTCACCTCTGCTGTGGTTTTCTGGGCAACCGATCAGTTGCCAAACCAAGTATCAATTCTAACGCGAGGAAACTGTAACACGACAGGCAGATCATAGGAGCCGCCCTTCAAAACATAGACCCCGCTCCCTGTCTCATTAGTCCTTAGAACTGTCATTCTTATCCTTCCCGACTTCAAGTCAGAAAACTCAGAACCCAGGCCCCTAAGTCCTGCTGGCCAACTGGCACGAAGACACTCAAATATGCCAATTTTAAGTAGCCAACCAGAATGGCATAGCGCTAAACCAGAGTGTACCTAGATCAGGCACTCAGTCAAAACCCAGACTTATCCAAGACCTTCCACCCCATTAGAACCCACAGCCCTCAGTCCCGAGGGCCTATAAGCACCATTCCACTTTCTGTTTTGCCTTTCCTCTTATTTCAGTCAGAGCAGCCAAGCAGCCTAGGAACCCCTCAGTTTTCCGGCCAATTAGCATCACCTCCCCCACTCTGTCCAGCCAGGCAGTCTTCAAGTGCCAATCAAATCAAATAGGACCAAAACCCTTCCATCCTCAGACTCATCATCCAATCACAAATTATAAATCAATCACACACCAATCACAATCTGCTCTCTCATGATGGTTTCCAAACTTTTTCTCCATGCAGTACCCCTTTTCTCACTCCTGTTTCCCTCCGAGTAGTAAAAAGTCTATAGTATATTTCTACTTTTATTTGACAATAACAAACTGTATATAAAAAGGAGGAAGGCAGGCAGGGAGGCCCTGGATCTTCCCCTCTCTGCTTCCCAAGTATCCCCCACCCCTACGCCCCAGCAGGGATCACCCCTTCCCACACTGTGGGGTTTGGGGATTGACAGGCATGGGAATGCTGTGTGTATGTGTGTGTGTGTGTGTGTGTGTGTGTGGGTGAGTGGGTGTGTGCGTGCACATGCACGCATGTGTGTGTAGGGTGAATGTTGGTGGTCAAGAATGGAGAGGGGTCTGGGAGTAGAGAGCCTTCCTCATCCCCCATCAGAGCTGGCACCCTGAGGAGAAGTCTGGACAGGTTATGAGAGGTCCTATTCGTTAGCTTATGAGACGATAGCAGATCCAGCATCCAAAAGTGACCCAGTGACTGGCCCAGCTGAGCTCAGACCACTTGTGGACAGTGTATGCCATGCCGTAGCCCTGTGGGAGAAAAAGAGGTGATAGTTTCGCTCAGCAAGGACAAGTAGGGTCTCAGCAAAATCCAATCTCATGTGCAAGGACATTTCTGTGCCTGAAAGACCTTGGGTACATGTGAAAAGTGAACAAACACAATTTTTATTTTCTTCTTTAAAAATATTTTAGTTGCGCATGGTGGTGCACACCTGTAATCCTAGCACTAGGGAGGTTGAGGCAGGAGGATCATTGCAAGTTCAAAGCTAACCTGAACTACATAGTGAGACCTTGTCTCAAAAAAATCATTTTAAAGGGGATGGGCACACGGCTCAGCAGTGGGGCCCTTGTGATGTCTGCATGAGGCCCTGGGTTCCATCCCCAGCACTGGCAAAAACAATCACTTTAAGAGGCTAAGGGTGCAGTTTGGTGGTAGTGTGTTTTAGCATGTGATGTGTGGGGCCTTGTATTTGATTCCCAGCACCATCAAAAATCATTTAAATGAAAATCATTTTAAATGCAATCAAAAAGTCATTATAAATGCAGTCCTACTTTCTGACTTGTAATCTCCCTGATATATGAAGAGCTATTAGAAGTCAATTTTTTGTAAAAGCCAAAAAAATTACTAAAAGTGAGTAAGCCATCCCAGTAAAGAAAAATCAAAGGGGTCTTATTCATGAAAACATGCTCAGCTTCATTCACAATCTTACTTTTATCCAACTGGCAACCATATCTAAGAAGTCTACACTCACACATTGCTGGTGGGGGCACAGAAAGTCATCTCTCCAGTGCAGCGCTCAGGAGCAGGGCCTGCAAATGGCCTGCGCCTGTGTGAAGCCATGTGAGTACTATGCACGGGTTCCTGCTGCGGCTCATGCAGACCACTGAAGGGCTACCAGTCAAGGACAAGTGAAATTGTCACATTTTCCCCACGGGAAAACAAATGGGGACACTATGTACTGATGTGGGAAACTTTTAGAAACTGTAGAACAGTAAGTATCATTCATGTGTTACTTTTAGGATAAAAACTCTGGGGGAGAGGGCTGGGGATTTAGCCCTGTGGTTTGGGCGCCTGCCTTGCCAGAGTGAGGTCCTGAGTTTGACCTCTGGTACCGATCCCCCCACCCCCCGAAAAAAAAAAAAAAAAAACTCTGAGGGAGGGAATTAAAATATGTATCTGTTTGACATGGCTGAAATTTTCAAGGATAGATTTATACAATGAGTGATTACTTATAAGAAGGCAAGGGCTACAGGATTGGAGCAAGACTTTCCCTGTGAATATCTTGATATCTTAAACACTGTTTTGTTTTCTTTAGGGGGTGGGGGTTGAGATAAGGTCTTGCTATATAGTTCAGGCTGGCCCTAAACCCCTCATGTAGCCTGAGCTGGCTTTGAACTCATGGTGACCCTCCTACCTCATCCTCCTGAGTACGGAGGTTACAGACACATGACACCATGCCTGGTTTTGTTTTCTTCCTTTGCTGCTGTTGTTTCGTGCTATTGGGATAGAACCCAGGGCCTGGCACATGCTAGGCAAGCACTGAGCTACATCCTCAGCAATAAATAACAAAAGAACTTTATTTAAGAAGCCAAACCTAGATTTTCCACATTCAACCTAAATAAAAATTTTAAATTGTTGAATATTTTGTTTGTTTCAAAGATCTTTTCCTTTTTTTTTGAGACAGGGTTCACTTTGTAGCTCAGACTGACTCTGAACTCATTATGTAGTGCAGGCTAGCCTTGAACTCAGAGCAATCCTCCTGCCTCTACCTCCCGAGTGCTGAGATTTCAGGAGTGTGCTACCATGCCCAGCATTGTGATATGTGGTAGCAGGGATTGAACTTAGGACTTTGCACTTGCCAGGCAGATGCCAGAACCACTGAGCTAGATCCTCGGCCCCTCAGGTTTTTTTTGTTTTTTGAGACAGAGTCTAACTTTGTAGTTCAGGCTGGCCCTGAACTCACTATGTAGCCTAGGCTGGCCTCAAACTCAAGGCGATCCTCCTGCCTCTGCCTCTCAAGTGCTGGAATGACAGGCTCCAGCCACCACACCCAGCTCAAAAATCTTTTTTTAACATTTGTTTTGATAAGTCTTAAGAAGCCCAGGCTGGGCTTCAGTTCCAGACTTTCCTGCCTTAACCTTCCTAGTGCTAGGATTACAGGCATGTGCCACCACTTACGGCTAATTTTTTCCCCAGATAAGATCTCCAACTGTGTGAGTCAGAGGGACACTGAGAAAGTAGTTCATGCTGGCCTTGAATTCACTGTGTAGCCCAGGCTGAAGCAAACCTACAGTGATCCTCCTGCCTCAGCTTCCAGGGTGCTTAGATTATAGGTGTGAGCCACCAGCACTAGGAGGTAGGGTGTGGGGAGTTTCAAATGTAAAAGGGGTAAAAAATCTGGAAACTACATACTTGACATAAACAAAAATAGTGTAAAAATTTTAATATATTTCTTTTAATTTTTGAGATGAGGTCTCATTACATTGCTTGAGACCTCATCCCAAGAGATCCTTCAGCAGCTGGAGCTACAGGTGCATGCCACGATCTGGTAAGTCTAAAAATAAATTCTTTTTTTATCTGTTTGTTTGAGACAAGGTCTCACCAGGTAGTCCAGACTGGTCTTGAACTCACTATGTAGCCCTAGCTGGCCTAGAACTCACAGTGATCCTCCTGCCTCAACCTCTTTTTTTTTTTTTTTTTTTTTGTGAGACAGGGCCTTGCTTCGTAGTTCAGGCTGGCCCTGAGCTCACTATGTAGCCTAGGTGAGCCGCAAACTCACAGCATTTCTCCTGTCTCTGCCTCCTGGGTGCTGGGATTTCAGACACGAGCCACCACACCTGGCATTGTGGTGTGGTACTAATTGCTGGTGGATGTGAGTCTCCACACCAGGCATTGTTGCATGTGGTTACCGGATGAACCCGGGCCCTTGTGCTTACAAGGCAGGTGGAACCACTGAGCTAAATCCCCGGCCCTCAGCCTCCTTAATGCTGGGAATTTCAGATGTGCACCAACATGCCTGGATAAATGTAAACGTTTTAAAAAGCAAAGTCCAGAGTTTGAGCTAGCCACAGTGGCACATGCCTGTAATCCCAGACAAATGGGAGGCTAAAACAGGAAGATCTCAAGTTCCAGCTCAGCCTGGGAAACTTAGTGAGATCCTGTCTCAAAAACTAAAATAAAAAGACTGGAGTGTTGTTCAGTATACAGCACCTGCCTAGCACGTGTGGCTTTGTGGTCAATCCTCAGTGCAAACAGGAAGTAAGGAAGGGAAGAAAAAGAAAAATTCAGTTTGCACACTCAACCTGAGTAAAGTCACTTTTTGGCAGTACTGGGAATTGAACCCAGGGTCTTTACATTGTGTTTGCGCTCTCTCTCTCTC
The DNA here is from genome assembly GCA_004026965.1 of Petromus typicus. NCBI lineage: Eukaryota > Metazoa > Chordata > Mammalia > Rodentia > Petromuridae > Petromus > Petromus typicus. The sequence continues at coordinate 37,492 of PVIR01002406.1, forward strand.
TCTCTCTCTTTTGCAGTACTTAGGACTGAACTTGGTCTCTTGTGGTTCCAAGGTAGGCACGGTACCACTAAGCTAAATTCCTGACCCATCCTCAGGACTTTTTTATTGTAATTTTTATTTTATTCATTTATTTAGTGTGGCACTAGAGATTGAACCTGGAGCCTTCCCACTGAGCAATGTTCTTAGTCCCCTTTTCATTTTCTAAGTGTTCACAAGTTCTCAGTAGGTCCCTGAGTTGCTGAGGCTAGACTTGAATTTGGAATCCTCCTGCCTATGCTTCTCAAGGCGCTAGATTTACAGGTGTGTGTGTACCACCATATCTGGCTAGTAAAATAAACTTAATAAAAAAGAAAGAAAGAAGGAGGCTGAGACAGGAGGACTGCTCCAAGTTTGAGGCCAGCTAAGGCTACTTAGTGAGTTCTTATCTCAAAACAACAACAAAAATTAAATAAATAAATAATTAAAAAGTAAACCAGGGTTTTGTATACCATCTTTTTTTTTTTTAAGACAGGGTCTCGCTTTGTAGTTCAGGCTGGCCTTGAACTCAACAGTAATCCTCATGCCTCTGCCTCCTGAGTAATGTGATTACAGGCGTGAGCCACCACACCCCGGACTGTAGTATGTGGTACCAGCGATCGAACTCTTGGGATCTTGCACTTGGCCAGGCAGACACCAGAACCAGAGCTAAATCCCCAGCCCGATACCATCTTTATAAAATGATTTTTATGTTTGTTGGGGACTAAACCCAGCACTTCATACTGAGCTACATTCTCAGCCCATTTATTTATTGATTGATTGGTTGATTGATTGAGAGTTTCCCACTCGGCTCAAACTCGTGATACTCCTGCCTGAGCCTCCAATTTTGCTGGGATTATAAGTGTCTATCACCACCCCCAGCCTAAAATAAATATTGTAAGGAAAATAAATAAATGTATTTTCCAAATCTCACTCAAAGAGTCAACAGTGAGAGTCAGAGGGACACTGAGAATGGCAGGGCAAGGCGCTCTCACTGCACATGCTAAGAAATATGACCGAGAGCTCTTCCCTCCATCTCCCCATCCCCAGGTTGCCCGTGAACAGGAAGTGCCGTTCCTGGTCACCCCCAGCCCAGGCCCGCCTCACCTGCTCCTCTGTGGTGTCATCCACATCCACATCAAACAGAGAGCCCAGGTAGGCCAGGTGGAAGATGGCCAGGGCCCCAAAGAGCAAGTTTAGGGCTCGCACCCTCAGGCCCTATGAGGAACAGATGGACAGACACACTTGGTAGCTGCACCTGCTTGCTTTCCCACCACTGCTTGCACAGGGAAGCCCAGTGCGACATGCAAGGCACTGTGCGTCCCAGGAGTATGGGTGCCCATGTGAGACAGAAAAGACATGGTTCAGGGAGCCTCTTAAGGGAGATCAGAGGGCAAGGGTGGTGGGAAGCATGGGGATGTCCAGGTTGGAGGAGATGTGAGGGTTCGGTGGAGAAGTAAGGATGGTGGGGCTCTGACAAACACTGGTCTTATGTAGGACACAAACTATGTGAGGTTGTCTGTATTTCTTATGGCAAACCGCAACACCTCAAAGTTCCCACTATGACCTGGAGGGCCCACATCTCCCCTGGCTTACTCTGCTCCAACCACACTGGCCTCTTGTGGTACCTCAGACTGCAGGGCCACTCCCATGCTGGGGCCTCCACATGGGCATCCCCTCAGCCTGGGAAGCTTCCCTCCCTCACCTCCTTCACTCCCTCACCTAGGAGGTGTCCCTGACCTTCCTATTTAAAAGGGAAAGCAGCACTCCCATCCTTCCTACCCTCTTTTCCTATGTTTAGCACTATTTGCAGCCTGACAATCTATTATTAGGTGTCATTAACTTATCTTTCACTTTACTGTCTCCCCTTTAAAATATGTGTCCCACTGGGCCAGACTTTGGCCCATTTTTCTTCACCACTGTATCTTTAGCAATCTACAACCAGCAGGTTCTCATTAAGTGTTCATTGAGGGAACAGTGCCGTGTGTGTATACAGCAGGTGTCCAATACATGCCTATTAGAGAAACATGCTGCTGAAGAGAGACGAGGGTACCAGGATGGCTCTGGCACCAGAAAGGGAAGCTGGGGACCCTATGACAGATGCAAGATAAAGATAAAAGTGGCATTTCTTAAGGGGAGGGCTGGGCACGAGGTTGCCCAGGCAGAACCCTCACCAAACGATGCCGGTGTGGACAGTCTGGTCGACATGGCTTCGACAAGATGCAGGCACTGAGAATCTGAGCCAGGCGCTTCCGGAGGACTGGGGCAGTGCGGGGAGATAAGGGGTCAGGTTAGCCACAGCAGACAGTGGCTTCAGGCCTCCCATGGACCTTCTGTTTGTCTGCTGGACCAGGCTGGGCACTCACCATGCTCCACGTAAGTGATAAACGCCAGTGACAGCAGTACTGCAGCCAGGTGGAAGCTGAAGCCCTGAGGGCAATGAGGTGAGTGAGGAGGAGGCCCTGCCACCCGCCCAGTGCCCCCATCCCACTCCACCTTGCTCACGTGCAAGAGGGCACTGGCCGCATAGGTGACCAGCACAGCCGAGAAGGTGCCCAGGCGGAGAGCGTTCTTGAAAACATCTGGAGGGGAGAGATGCAGGTCAGGATTCTTCGGAGAGTCCCTTGCCGTTCCCAAGAGCCTCAGCAGTATGAGTACACCCACAGTTGGTGTGGGCCTCAGGATAAAAGTCCTAATGATGACTGCCGTCCTCACATGCCCCAGTCCGAGCTAATGCACCACCCTGACTGCTGGCTCCTGTCTTCTCAAGCTCAGTCATGGCAACAACACCCTTTCAGGACCTCTGGCCAAATAACTGGAATCACCCCTGATCTGCAATCTCTCTTAATCTGAACCCTTCGAATCCCTTGGGCTCCACCTTTAGAATTTAACCCTCCTGTGCTTGGGCCCTGCTGCCATCCCTGTTGCTGGCCTGGACTGCTGCTTCCTTCTGGCCTCACCTCAGTCTGTGCCGCAGCAGCCAGAGGGGTCCTGGAGCCCTGCCCCGAGTAATTCCTGTCACCCTTGAAGAAAAAGCCAAAGCCTTTCCATGGCCCACGTGGCCCTACGGGACCTCTCGGCACTCACATCCTAGCACTGGCACTATGACTTACTCTGCCCTCCCCAGTGACCTTCTCTCCTTCTCTCACTCTCATGGTTCTAGGAATGGGGCAAGGGCCTGACAAACACTAAGCACGAGCTCCGCCTCCAGACCTCCATGAACTTCCTGCCCTTCTCATTCTAAGCAAGCTTTTGCTCCAGGGCATTTGCACCTGCTGCTTCCTCATCTGTCTCATCCCTTCCCCGAAAACCTGCCTTCTTTCATCCCTCACTTTGCTCAGCTGTCACATCCTTGGTGATACTTGCCCTGGCTAATCTATGCAAAAACAGCAACGCTGCCTCATATGCCTTTCCAATACTCCTGGATCATCTTTCCCTACTTTATTATTTCTCTCTTTACTTTTTATTAGCACATACTTGCGTTACATAAGCTTATATTGTGTGGAGTTGTAGGTGTACATAACACACCTTCATCCTTTTTTCATCCCCTTTCCCCTCCCTTCCTCCCTCCTTCATTTGAGAAAGATTTAACTCCTTACTTCCTATTGTTTTATCTTGCTCTTTATTTTGAATTTTTATGATTTCATCATAACACTTCTCACCTTGAAGTGTGATACATTTATTACATCTGATTTTTCTTTTTGAGACAGGGTCTTGCTTTGCCCTTCAGGCTGGTTGTGAACTCAGCCTCAAACTCAGCAATCCTCCTGCCTCTGCCTCCCGAGTGCTGGGATGACAGGCATGAGCCACCACATCTGACAACTGTCATATGTGATACTGATTGCTGGTGGGCATGAGTTACCATGGCCAGCATTGTTGTATGTGGTTATCGGGGATCAAACCTAGGCCCTTGAGTTTGCAAGGCAAGTGCTAGAACCACTAAGCTAAATCCCCAGCCCACATTTGAACTTTTTTTGAGACAGGGTCTTACTATGTAGTTCAGGCTGGCTAAGAACTCACTGTGTACCCCAGGCTGGCCTCAAACTCATGGCAATTCTTCTACTTCAGCTTCCTGAATGCTTGGATTACACGTGTGCACCACTACACATGGCCTATATCTGAATTAGTGTGTCTTTTTTCTTATTTATTATGTGCCCCAGCACCTAATGGCTGGTCCACTGGGGCAGTGATTTTGTGCTTTTTTTTGGTCCCTGCTGTTCCTTCATTGTCCAGCACACAACAGTTGCTGTATAAATGTCTGTTATATAAATATGTGAAGAGGTCTTCTGGGTTACCAACTTCCCTGCAGTGGTGACTTGTTGACTCACAGTTATTTAGCCAGTAAGACATAGGCAGGTTCCAGCTTGTGACAACTTCTACCATTGACCGGGGGAGCTCCACATGAAGTGGTCTGGATACCGTTAGGTCCCTGTGGGCAAGAGCCATGCAAATCTCAACTCATTGGGCTGCTGCACTTTTGTCTCAGCTGTTCCTTCCTTTGGAAGCATCCCCCTCCCTGCAGCTCCCCTAGGCAGCACCCAGGGGGTGGGGGGGGAGCGGGCCCTCATTCCCCCCCACCATTCCAGGTGGTCCTTCTCCTCAGTGAAGCCAGCCCCTGCCAGTGTGGCTGCAGCCTCAGACAGGAAGCCCACAAAATAGTTGCTGAAGTGGAAGGAGACTGCACTCTCGTAGGCTCGCAGCCACCTGCGAAGGAAGGGGCAGGGGAGAGAGGCATGAGCCCAGCCTCCCATGACACCCCACCACATGTCACCACCCCTGGTTTGGCTCGGTGGACTCACCTTACTATGGTTCCCCTAGAGCCCCCAGGGATCAGGAAGGCAGCAGAGAGGAAAGAAAACAGAGTCAGGGAGGTCTTGGATGCTGGGCTGAGTTGTTCACAGACAAGACAGAAAGGTGGTGGCAAAAGAGGGAGACTCTGACGGTCACATGCAGACATACACTGGGAGGTGGTTGGTTTCATGTGGCCACACAGATACATGAGCTGTTCTGGAGTGTGGCATACCCCCGCACACTGAAACATCAGGCCTCTAGCCATGACGGCTCTCAGACTCCCAGCCTCAAAGCTCTCTTACCAGATTCAGTAACCACAGTCAGTCAAAGGCCTCTGAACCATTTAGTGTAAGTGAAGACAACCCCCCACTTACATATACACATACACTTTCTGTCAATTTTACAATCAGACACGGCCAAAACCCCGAACCAGGCAGCATCCTGCACTGGTTAAGCATGAAGTCTAGGCCTGGGATTCATGCCTGGCTGCTCAGCTGGGTGACACTGGTCAAGTGGCCAGACTTCGAGGAGACTCGTTCATCATCAGACATAATATGCAACTAGTAAGGAGGGAAAGGCCTACAGTCACACAGCCAGATCCAACCCCAGGGCAGAGCAGAGGCAGCCAGGTGCACCTGCAGGCAGGTGCAGGCTCCCAGTTGGTCACAAGCCAGTAGCTGACCAATGTCAAGCAGTCAGAGAGAACAGATACACAGCATGCTATAGTCAGACTGGAGTAACCAACAAGCCAGAATCATCCCCCAGATCTACTCTATCCAGTCATAGCCATACACCCCAACAGTGGCAACGACACAGTCACCCAGCCAGAACTCTCAGTGCCACATATGAGGAGTCAGGGGGCACAGACAACCAGCCCACACATCCCCCTAGCCAGAGTCACTGACAGGCCAGAATGAGCAACTAATGCACACTTGTCACTCCTGATTATGGCCGATAACTTGTTCCGAAGGATGAAAGAGATGAACACATGGACAGCCAGACACAGAGTATGAGTGGCAGTTCAGTCACATACAGTCAGAAGCTGATCTCAGTCAAACAGACAGCTACCGACAGACACCCGGCTCTGTCTAGTCATGGGGTGGCCGGTCAGATAGATTCAGACTTCCAGAAAGCAAGGGATCCTAGGCTCTGCCCCGCCCCTAGGCACCCCATTTGCCCTCAGTGCCTGCCCTCATTTACCTGGCTTTGCGTTTCTTGCTGTAGCAACAGAAGAGGACAGAAGCATTAAGAGAGACAGGCTCAGAACTGAGGAGATCCCAGGCCCCTACCCAACCCCCTCACTGGTGGGCTGAGGTGTCAAAGGCTGCGCTCACTTGCGAAGGAGGCGGTCACCATCAAGGGGGATGAAGTAGGGGAAGAGGTAGGGACCCACACAAGTGGACAGTACAAGGCACAGCAGGGCCAGCACCAGGCTCCGGGCCACCTTCTGCAGCCATCGGCGGCTCTGTGGGGACGAAGGCTCCATGAGTACCGCCCTCTATCGGTTCCCACAGTCCCTGCCCACCTGTCCACCCAGGACCTCACCAGTGGGCGGCCTTGGACTGCCTGTAGGTAGCTGTGGAAGGGTATCCAGGGCCCAAAGACGATGGTGCCCACGAAGTAGAGGTAGCCCATGAACTCCACAGGTGAGGGCACGGCACCCACCTCACCTCGGTCCAGGTCAAAGCCCAGAGACACCGCCTTCATGGCCACAATCATCTGTGCCCCTATGTGTGGGGCCCATGGTCAAGTGGACAGGCAAGAGAGCAGGTCAGCATGGAGGGAGAGGGTGCACCAACTAAGAGACTGGAGGAAAATGGGGCTGGGAGCAGGGATGCGGGCACAGGGATAGACAGGCGGGGGGACAAATGAGCCGGGACAGGTAGACACTGACTCAAAAATGTCAAGCACATACATGGCAAAGGACACGGACTTGTGGGGGAAAACATGGTAGAGAGACCCAGAAGCAAGGGGAATGTCAGGATTACACTGCTGGATGGCAGACTAGATCGAGAAGTGGAAGACAGACTCAGGGCGGGGGCAATGAGGAATCACGGAGGGGACAGGAGGGCTGGGGCAGGGCTACCTACCTCGCATCTTGTGCCATGTTACGGTGTCCACCATGTGCATCTCACTGAGGGGAAAAAGTGCTGGTCTTGGCTCCACAACACCCATGGCCTCGGAGCCCATGGAGTGGGGTACCAAGGTGTCCAGAGGGCTCCCTTCCCTTGTCATGCACAAGCTCATGAAGGAAAGTTGTCCCAGGCTCCCTCCTCCTCAGAGGAAGCCCACGCCCACCTGTCATGTGCGCCATGGTGGAAGGACAAGTGTCTCAGGTCCCCTTCTCTGGGAACACTCCACACTCTCTCTCCCTGTTTCGTACCTCCGCTTAGAGCAATTCCCTCAGATACCCTTCTTTCTCCCTGGACTCTCCAAACCTCCCCATCTTGAACGACCACATAAGGTACCTCAGGGACCACCCCACAATTCTGCCCACAGTGAGGATGGGGAAGCACAGCCATACCCCATAAGCAGGTAGATGAGGATGGTGACAGAGAGGAAGACGCCACGATGGGACGAGTGTCGGCAGAGGAAGAGCACGAGGTAGCACAGGAGGCTTAGCAGCACGACCCAGACCATGTGCAGCTGGAAGAAGTGGTAGAGGCTGAAGAAGCCGCCTGCCACGGTGCTTGCGTGCTTCAGGTAGGATGGCAGTCCTTCGGGAGAGGGAGAAAAGGGAGAGAGAGAGGACGGGAGGGAGAGAACAAGACAGGGAAGGTTGGTGGGCTAGTAGAAGGGGAGGAAGTCACAATTTGGTGGGACTGGAGGGGGCCCATAAGTGATACTGGGAAGGTAGAGAGGGTGGTAGGGCCTGGGTTTAAAATAAAAAAGAAACATTGGAGGGCAGGGATTTAGCTCAGTGGTTCTGGCCCTGTCTTGCAAGAGCAAGGGTCGGTTTGATCCCTGATAACCACAAAGAACAATACTGGGCGTGGAGACTCACGCCCACCAGCAATCAGTGCCAGGAAGTGGTGGCTCATGCCTGTAATCCCAGCACTTGGGAGGCAGAGGCAAGAGGACTGCTGTGAGTTTGAGGCTGAGCTCAGGGCCAGCCTGAACTACAAAGCAAGACCCTGTCTCAAAAAAAAAAAGAAAAGAAACATCTATAAAAGACATTTGGGTACCTCGGAAGAAATTCAAGTAACAGTTTATGTTGGATATTATTGTGTCTGGGTATGGTGGTGTATGCCTATAATTCCAGCGTCTAAGAGGCTGAGGCAAGAGGGAGGATCTCAGTGAGTTTGAGGCCAGCCTGAACTACAAAGCCAGACCCTGTCTCAAAAAAAAATGTTATTGCATTCACAATACAATTTTAGAGTGATGGTTACAGAGATAGTTGTGTGAAAATATGTCCTTTTTATCAGGTGGCCACATACTAACGAATTTGGACTTAAGTATTCTAACAACCAGTTATTCAAGTGATTCAGGAAGACTATATGTAGACAGACAGGTAAATAGACAGACAGATAAAGGAATCTAGTATGGTGAAATACTAACAGTTGGAGAATCTGTTAAAGCATACACAAGTGTTCACTGTACTTTTCAAAAACTCTTCAGTAGCTTTGAAATATGACAAAATAATAAGCCTGGAGGATGCTGGGAGGTAGCTCAGTGGTGCCACTGCCTTCCTGGCAAATGCAAGATCCCAAGTTCGATCCTAGGTGTGGGGGGTAGTCTGTGAGGGCTGGGATGTAGCTCACTGGCACAGTGCTAGCCCAGCATGCGTGAGGCTTTGGGTTAGATGCTAAACACCACAAAATAGTAATACTAAAAAATTTGGGAAAAAATATCCATTTAAAAGAAAAAGAACAGTAGAGCATTCAATTTTTAGATTTCCAGAAATCTCTACATCCTATAGGAACCTTGGGGTCCAAGGTCTTTGAATCTTACCCTTTGGAGATGGGCCTGCTATGATTCTGGAAACACTCAGGAATTCTAGAATCCAGAAATCTTGCCATGTTGTGATTCTAGAAATGCAGAATGCTAACACTTTGAAAGCCTATATAATATGAGAATTTCAGCTTGTCAGAATCACCACATGCTCTAACCATAGTACTCTAAGGTTTCATAACCCTGTAACTTCAGGATCCCAGAACCACCTTGGAATGTAGATATTTTATGATGACAAGATCCAAGACCCCAGCTTTCCAGAATTCTAGAGCCCATGAATTCTGAAAAGCATGACTTGGTATATAGAATGTGGCTTGTCATGGGACAGCACATGGTGGCTGGGCACAGTAGGATGTGGTAAGGTGGCATGAAGCTTGAGCTGGTGGTATGTGATGGGGCTGAGCATGTCCAGACCTAGCTTGGTGTGGCAAGATGTAGCAGGGTGGAGTGTGGTTTAGTATGGATGAAAATGGCAGATGTGGTCTGGAGTGATGGCACACAGTATGCAAGGAACTTACCCAGCCTCCAGAGGAGGCGGCAGGCAAGGCAGATGGCAAGGAGCAGCCAGATCTGGTCAAATCCCTGCTGGACGGTAGGCAGGAGACATCCCTGCAGTAGCTGCTGGAAAAATTCCTGGCGGCTGAAGGTGGCCATTGTGGACCCCCACAGATGGGTAGACAGATGGACAAATCTGCCAAGGGGGGACACAGAGGGGGCAGGATGTCCATGGGGCTGCCCATGCCCAAGAGGACGGACCTGGGCATCTGATTTCAGTTGGAGCTGCTGAACCGA